>OZ025302.1:135211332-135454710 GCA_964019185.1 Maratus speculifer | reverse complement strand
AAAATAATAGGATTGGTTTAAAAAGTGATCTGATAATATGATGGTATCTGATAGGTAAGGCTCGATGTTATCTGGTGTTTATCATGTTGTTGTGATTTTTTACTAATTGAAAAGAAAATTCATGTGAAAATTAACGGAAAAAGAATCACTTATTTTCAGCACAGTGATAAAACAATACTATACTAAAGTAATACATTGCTTAAATTTGTCGTTATCGGCTGATAGATGATAACTTGTAAAAACACTTTTTATGTGAATACAGCAAACTTACTAAAATGAATGCATGACAATTAACCGTTTATTAGAACTGTACATCGAAAAATAATTAATAATGAAGTAGTTTATATATTTTGAATGGTGTAAAAATCAATGTGTATGAATAATCAAGGTTTAGGTAAACTAAAGTTAAAAATGTAAAATTAATACTGTTAAAAAATATTTTCATTGTTGCTCTAACGTTGATGAAAATTGAAGAAAACAGGGAACCTACAAAAAAAACATACATAATGGTTTGGTAAAATTAAATTGTCGTTTTAAAAAGCTTAGTTGAAACATCAAACAAAGTTCTCTTTCTTGTTATTTGTAAATAAGTGAAATCTAATCTTAGTTGATATTTTTCATGTATCAGTTAGTTCCTGTTAAAATTGTTTGGTTATCAGATGTTTGTGCAAGACAGTGAATACGTGCTGATAAGATAGTATTTTAAGTTGGAAACGGTTCGATTGTAATATAAAAACATTAATAGTAATTACAGAAGGTTTATTAAACTTCCTATTTAATCTTGAAATAATTTTATCTAATAATAATATTCAAAAAAAGTTCAAATTATTATTTAATTTTCTATTCTAATAAAAACTTATTCGAATCCCACTAAAGGCTTTTGGAAAACTCAATTTTTAAAAAAATTATTAATTTCCAACGAAAGAAGAAGAAGGCCGGTTCTGCGGCCACTGGCGTGATGAGCAATGGGCAATTGTGATTAATATTTAATTTATCAGACTCGTCTTCCTCCTTATCGCAATACACGATAATCTCACAGGTGTGATGGGCAATGCTTAATTGATCAGACTCAATTTTTTTAAAATTATTAATTTCCAACGAAAATTCGATCCAACAAAGAGCAGCACCCAAATAAAAATCTTCCGGGGGGTGAAGTTTGGAAAATGAGGAGGTTACCCCTTTGCTATAGTATGATATTAGAAGCTTCAGATCCTAAATAAAAAAAAAAAAAAAAAAATAAGCCTCTTAAAAATTAACCCCCTCTAAAAATTAAGCCCTCCCCTTTCCTAAAATCTCATCTTACTATAACATAAATTACGATATGTTCAAATTTCCTTCCTACTCTCAGTTGATTCCAATCTTAAAGAAAAAAAAAAAAATACATTTAAGCCTTTCAGAAAAATAAGCCCCCTAAAAATTAAGCCCTCCCCCTTTCCTAAATATCACATCAAACTGTAACAGTGTCAAAATATCCTTCACCCATTTTCAAATATCTTTCCTACTCTAAGTTGAATCCAATCTCTACTTAAATTTAAACTCCCCAAAAAAATTTAAGCCCCCCTCAATTTTAAGCCCCTCCTAAAAAATAAGCCCTCCCCTCTCTCTCTCTCAAAAATCCCATCATACTCTAACAGACTCCAAACATCCAACCCTCTACTACAGTATAATCTCCTACGTTTCAAACCCTAAAAATTTAAGCCCCCTCAATTTTAAGCCCTCCCCATCATCCTACTATAGTATGATACACTCTCCATCAGATAAGCTTCTCATTCAGGTGGTGGTGGAGGACCTCCTCCTCTCTCTGTGAGGTGGTGGTGGTTCCACTTCCACCACCCGCCACACGCCACCGCATGCCGCTGAACTCTCACTACTACACTACTTATATGCATTATCGCAAAATTTGTATTTCAGTTATTTTCAATTAAAAAAATGAATTCCAGAAATTTGTAATTTTAAAATTAATTAAACATCTGGACGGGCAAGCTGGTATAAACATTTCTAAAATAAAACACCCCATTTTAAAAAAGGCCGTTTTGAAATAATTGTGCATATTATCGTATTTCCCGTTACAATGCGTGAACATTGTTAAACGGTTTTAAAGTAGAACTGTATATACATACAAACTCCCATTCCGTATGCTAAATAGTGCGATGGAAACTTTTAAACAATTCAATGACTTTTAACCCCGCTCAGTTGAACTGAATTACTGAATAACACTAGAATTTACTTTACACAGCGGCGAAGTAATTTTTTAAAAATTATAGGAAGGGATTATAAAGTAGTTTTCAAATAAATTCAACATTTAGTAATATTTATGAAAATAATTTATTTTTCAAATTAATTATTAATGCCGTTATCATAGTTCTCTAACATAAAGTTTTTGTTTTAATACTAATTAACATATTTTAAATAAGTGTGCAAAATTTATATTTAATTTATATATTTTAAAAAAATCTGTTCTAGAAATTTGTTATTTTAAAATTAATTAAACATCTTGGCTGACAGGTAGGTATAAATATTTCTGAAATAAAATGCCTGATTAAAAAAAAAAAAAAAAAAAGTTAAATATTTTGAAAGTATTTGAAATTTTACTTGAAGTAATACCAATTCAAAAGAAATGAAACTTCCGATTGAAATTTTCAACATACATCAGGGTTGTAAAAAAACCCGGATTTTTTATTTTAAAAACTCCAACCCAGATGGTGTTTTTCGGGTTTTATTGGGGTTTATCGGGCTTATTTGGATTTTTCCGGGTCTTATTATTATTTTTTTTCCTTTTAAGAGATAATGTATTAAATAAAAATAAAAAAAACTTTTTATATTTTTATTAATGAACTTAATATACAAGTAATTTTCATTGAAATAACACAAATAAATTAGTGATAAAGGCTGTGAAAAAAGTTTTTACTTCAGACATTATATGATATTATATTATAACCAGGGGTGGAGAATTTTTCACGAATCTTACTAGCCAAGGATTTATTTCACTTGCCCGCAAGATGCAACACACACACAGTTGAAAATAGTTATGACAAAATCACACGCGATTACAGACGAAATTACTATTACTATAATGACTTTTCGTAATCCTTTTTTTCTATAATATTAAGAAATATATTCAGCGGGGATGAGCTTAATATAAGATAGAACTTAATACCATATTTACACTTTAATAATTTTGAAAGTTAAAATATCTAGATTTAAAATGTGTTTCTGATAATATCTCTATTGTCTACAGTTTTTAAAAAACTAAAAATGTAATTGCCTTGCCAGAAAATCCATTCGCCACTGGCGAACAAAATGATGTATTTCTCCACCCCTACTCATGACGGCATATCTGTAAAGTCCTAAAAATTGCGTGCTCAATTTCTGAATGATTTATGCTTTTATGAGCAAAGGAAAAATTCTTCAATTTCTTAAAATCTGAATAAAATGTGAAAATTTTACATTTTATTGTAGAAATTTTTACAAATTGTATTAATGCAATCTTTTTGATTTTACGAATAAAATAATTTCTCATAAGTATCAGAAAAGCAGCCTTTTAGATATGGGAACAGCCTTCAGTATAAAAATTGCTCATTAAGAGATGTAACCCCCATCCCCCCCCAAAAAAGGAGCCATGACCCCCTTTAAATGGACACCTGGATCCACCCTTGGTTGAAAAATGTTTATGAATTCGGTTTGTTTATCCGTGCTCTAACTCGCATAAATATAGTCATATAGCTATGAAATTGATATACTTGTTCAGAACAATTCCGACAAAAAGAAAGAAAGAAAGTTATTTCAACGATCTTGAAGTATTCATTTTTCCAGTATTTCATTTCTCCTTTCAAGGAATGAAGGGGAAATGAAAAATCGGAATCTCGTTAGTTCGAATTAAACGAAGTCAAGAGAAAATGATCGAATAAATGAAAAATTTTAACGTTATTCTGCTATTGAACATTTCGGGATCTCACGTTTAACTCGAATTAAGCGAAAATTCGATTTCGAATTAACGAGATTTTTAAATGTTTTTTTAAGTAGCGTAATTATATTCATTTCCAATCCCCTTTCGGAATACTGAATAATAATACAAAAAGTTTTAAGCAATTCAATGACTTGTAAGGGGGTCCCGGATACATTTTAAAATATTTATTTATTGGTTAATTATCTTTTTTTTTTTTTTTTTTTTTTTTTTTTTTTTTTGTGATAGTTAATAATATTATTTATATACAAAATCACATGATAAAACTTCTCAGAACTTATTTTTTTTAATTTAAATTTAAAATTCATTAAAAAATGGGGTTATTTAAAATCGTTAAACTTGAAATATTACTTGTGGAATTTAATTTTTTTTTCATTTAAATAAACAGAAATATCTAAATTTTAATTTTAATTCGGCATTAAAAAAATATTAATTTAAACAAAAATTACTATTTAAAATAGAATTTTTTTTAAATTTATGCACCTTTTTTAAAAAAGAAATCATATTTTCAATAAATAAATAAATAAAATAAAATAAAATAAAATAAAAATGTAGTATATATATATATATATATATATATATATATATATATATATCATCATCATCATCATCATCAACCGTTTTCGATCCACTGCTGGATGTAGGTCTCCCCCAGATTTTTCCAATGTTTTCTGTCTAATGCTTTCGTCATCCAATTTACACCAGCCACTTTTCTAATTTCGTCTCTCCATCTTACTTGTGGTCGTCTTCTTGGTCGTTTTACATCTCTAGGATACCACTGTAGTATATTTGTGCTCCATCTATTGTCTTGTCTTCTTGCAATGTGCCCAGCCCATTTCCATTTTAGCTGCTTGATTCTTTCAAGGATGTCAAAAACTTTTGTTTGATTTCTTATCCAGGTTATCCTCTTTCTGTCTCTTCTAGTTATGCCTAGCATACATCTTTCATGCTTCTCTGTGCTGTTTGTAATCTTTGTATCATCCGTTTTGTTAGTGTCCATGTTTCTGCTCCGTAGGTTAATGCAGGTAAAATACATTGATTAAAAACTTTTCTTTTCAAACAAAGAGGCATATTACTCTTCAGAATAATACTGTTCTTCCCGAAAGCACTCCACCCATTTCTTATTCTTCTATTGATTTCATTCATGATACTATTATCCGATGATATTTCCTGTCCTAGGTACACATAACTTTGCACTTCTTTAATCTCAGTGTTCTTGTAGACAATTTTCTTTTTTGATGTAAATGAATTAAACATCACCTTAGTCTTTTCTAAATTTATTTTTAATCCGACATTGATGCTAGCTTCTGCAAGATCTTTTAGCATAATTTCCAATTCTTCAGGACTGTTACTGAAAACTACAATGTCGTCAGCGAAGCGGAGATGACTTAAAAATTCTCCATTTATTCTAATCCCTTTGTTTTCCCAATCCAGCTTCTTGAAGATATTTTCTAAGACAGCATTAAAAAGCTTGGGTGAAATGGTGTCTCCTTGTCTTACTCCTCTTCCGAGCTTGATCTTCGCTTTTCCTTTATCTAAACGGATGGTTGCTGTTGCTTTCTTGTAAATCTTCTTTATGATATTGATGTAAAGTTTGTCTATACCAATGTCCTCCAGAGAATCTACTACTGCTGATGTGTAGACGGAGTCAAAAGCTTTTTCGTAATCAATAAAGGCAAGGCAGAGAGGTAAATTATATTCTTTATGCTTTTCTATGAGTTCCCTTACTGTTTGGATATGATCCATTGTGCTGAATCCACTTCGGAATCCTGCTTGTTCTCTAGGTTGAGCCGAGTCCAGAGCTGATTCAAGTCTTGTCGTTAAAACTTTGGTGAAAATTTTATAAATCACGGACAATAAGCTGATCGGACGGTAATTTTTAATGTTTTCCTTCTCTCCTTTCTTGTAAAGTAGTATCATCACAGCATTATTCCAATCTTCTGGTACATCTGACTTTTTGAGACATTTGGAAAACAGTAAGGATAGCCTTTTTGCAAATTCTTCTCCTGCTTCTTTGATAAGGTCAATTGTAATTCCATCTTCTCCAGGGCATTTACCTTTTTTCATAAATCGAATAGCTTGTAAAACTTCATCTGTCATCACTGGGATTATCTCTTCAGTTTCTGTTAAGATTTCTCGTTGATCGTGTACGTTGATTTCCCTCTGATCTTCACATTTATATAGATCATTATAGAATTTCTCAACAATGTGTACTATTTCGTTACTGATTTTGGTGATTGTTCCATCTGCTCTCTTCAGTGCAAAAATGCCTTTTCTTCCAACACATAACTTGCGCTTAGCTGATTTTAACCTTTTGTTATCTTCCAGAACTTTTTTAACAAGATCACAGTTAAATTTTCTAATATCTTCTGTAACGCATTTTCTTACTTTTTTACATAATTCAGCATATTCAACTCTTGATTTAGGATCATTTTTCTTCATTTTAAATTCTCTGCGTTTTTTCATCAATCTTCTTGTTTCTTCTGTTATTTTCTTTGTTTGTTTTACTTGTGCATCACCGGCTATCTTCTTAGCAATTTCTTGTAGAGTATTCGTTAGCTTCTTGTTCACTATTGTAACATCTTGCTCTTCTTCTAAAGTTGATTGAAGTACTTGGAAACGGTTTTGAAGTTCCAAATGAAATTCTTCTTTATGTTTCTGGAGGTTTATAATATCGATTGATTTCTTTGAGTGTAGCAAAAGCTTCATTCTTTCCACTTTAGTATTTAACAGCAGTTTGCATCTAACCAATCTGTGATCGCTTCCTGTATTGAAGTTATTGAGAACGCTGCAGTCCTGAATAAGATACTTTTTGTTGGTCAAGATGTAGTCAATTTCACTTGTTGAGCCATTTGCACAACGCCATGTCCATTTTCTTTGTGGCTTTTTCTTGAAAAATGAATTCATGATATACATCTGTTCACATTCTGCAAACTCAATCAATCTGTTTCCTCTTTCATCTCGCATACCATATCCATGATTTCCTACAGATAATTCACCTTTCTTCTTCTCTCCAATTCTAGCATTCCAGTCTCCCATTATTAATTTTATGTAGCAATTTCCCTTTTGATGCATTGAAGCTACTTCTTCATAAAAATCTTCAATTTCTTCATCAGAATAACTTATTGTTGGTGCATAAACTTGGGTAATTTGCAGCTTGTATCTTTTGGACACTTGTATTACTAATCTTGCAACTCTATCTGATGCACTATCATATTCTACAATGTGATTCTTCCACCTTTTATGAATCAGAAATCCTATACCACTTGTTCTTCCATCTTCTGTACCTCTGTAGTATAAAACATGTCCGCTGGCAAGATCAATCTTTTCTTCGCCTTTTCTTCTTACTTCACATAATCCTAAAATGTCCCAGTTGATCTTATCTAACTCTTATTCAAGTTCCTGTAAACGGTTTTCAGAAGATAGGGATCGTCCATTGTACGTAGCCAAGGTCATCAACTTATGGCAGCCAAGCCGAGCCCGGTGATTCTTAGCACCCTCTGTCTTCATGTCTGTCTGATCGCTGCCGTAACCAGGAACATGCAGACTACCGGGAACTGAGGGCCGTGATTTGTTTTGTGAATTCATGGTAAAATAAGGGGGGTTGTGGCCAAATCCCTCCACGCTGGCCAAGCGGGTTGGAGGAAGCCCATCCGCGTTCGTTCCCCTTGCACTAGACAAGAGTACTAACAGGCTGTACCGATGGAAGGTGCGGATTGGACATTAAGTCTCTGCTCCCAGTCGATTCCTTTAAGTCCTCCTAGAAGGCAATTAAAGGGTCTTCTCCTGGTTGATAAGCAGAGGCTATTAAACAGCCCATATATATGTGGGATTAAAGAATAAAGTATCCAGCAATAAAAGATAATAAACTCAATGATTTAATGAACGTGATATCCAAAATGAGATTCGTGTGATGATGCGTGGAAAGAACGAGGTGTTCTATAGATTTCAGCGATGGCGAGTTGGATGGATTTTTAATCCAAAGCTCAGAGAAGCTTATTTATTTTAAATATTATTCAGTTCTACTGTTATCATTGAATGTTACTTACATATTTTATGTCTATTAAACCTTTTTATTTTTTTAAGAATGTTACTTTTGCTTAAATCATAAGCTAATCACTCAATATTCCCACATATATATATATATATATTAAATTTGCTGAATCAAAATTAAAGTAAAACTACTGAAAGAGCCGTTCCAAGTTTGAACGATTTATCTTTAACGGTTCTTGAGTTATAAAAATTTAAATGAGAGAAATGGTGATAAAACCCATCATGAAGAAAAACTGATTTTCGCAAGAAGCCGTTTTCATGACAACCATTTGTTGAAAGGTAGGTTTAGAAAACAAATTAAAACGAAACTAGTCGTTGGGGGCCACCGTAATACTTACCCATCATGGATATGTATATGAAAATTAAACATGTGAAACTATTTATACAATGCATTGCAATTCATACACAAAATTTAAATATTGTTAATATACAGTAATGCTATATTAAAGAACTGCTGATGTATTAATTTCGACAAATTATATAAAACGCCAAACTACTCAAGTAGTACCGAACTGCGTAAAAGAAACATCCTTATAACTCCAAAAATAATAATTCTATTAACTAACATTTATTTGGTTCGGATTAAGCGTCTCATTTCCAATTAAAATATACCTCTGAATTGAAATTTGAATGAAATAGAGGGTCATGAAAAATCGAAGAATGTGGAAAACAGGCTTACAAATATCTCGGCAACTAATAATCCGATCGACTTCGTTCTATATGCAAAATGTGTGTTATTTTATTGCCTTTTACGTCCATTCCTTAGAACAAAAAAATTCGAAAATTTTTATGTACGTTTCATCAGAACGAATTTTTCGAGAGTCCGAAAAAAATAGTTCCGGATAATCGAGGTTGCTGATATTAAATAGGGTTCGTCCCATTCTTACATACTATATACATACAAAATTTCAAGTCTCTATCTCAATTTGTGCGGGAGATAGAGCGTTTACAGACAGACAGACAGACGGACGGCAAAATTTTTTTTTCTAAAAATATGTTTTTCGGAATCTCCACTATCTAAAACGTGTAAATCCGTCAAAAAATTTTTTTCGATTTTCAAAACGATTGCAAGACTTACCCTATACTACGTATGATGTGTAAGTAAAAATTAATATTACCTGCTCTAATTAAGATAGAAACAAGATTTAAGTGTCATTTTAAACCCCATCCCCCCCCCCCCCCAAAAAAAAAAAAAAAAAAAAAAAAAAAAAAAAAAAAACAGAAATTTTTAGTGTAATAAAATTATTTTTAAAAATTTAAAGATTTTTTTGTCCGGACCCTCTTAACTCCGTACAGAATAAAGAAATAATATTAGAGTTTAAGCAGTTGGCAAAGTGATAAAAAAAAAGTATTATGGAAGGATTTGAATAATATTTTTCTAATAAACTGAACTGTTAGTATCAACTATGATGAATAAAATATGTACGAAAATAATTAATCTTCCAAACTACTTATTAAACAAGAGTCAATTTTTTTCCTTGGTTAATTTTAAGCCCATTTTATGAAAAGTAAAAGTTACTTTTATGAAAAATAACATTTTATAATGAAAGTTGAAATCCAATTTACTCAAATTTGAACTAACCCTTTATTAACAAAAACTTCTTTAGGCCGTTTAGCTAAATTTTTTGTTCCTGGTGAACTGATTTTAAAGAAGGCGCTTTTTTTACATGTATCTTGGACACTTATGAATGAAAACTTGAATTTGGTTGTTGTGAAAGTTCTGTTATAACGAACTAATGTTGCGGACTTCGGATAAGAATTTTCAAAGACATGACTTTCTGGTAATGACATTTCTTGTAAATTAACCCCCCCCCCCAAAAAAAAAAAAAAAAAAAAAAAAAACAGAAATTTTTAGTGTAATAAAATTTTTGAAAATTTAAAGATTTTTTTGTCCGGACCCTCTTAACTCCGTACAGAATAAAGAAATAACACTAAAGTTTAAGCAGTTGGCAAAGTGATAAAAAAAAATAAAAAAATAAAAAAACAGTATTATGGAAGGATTCGAATAATATTTTTCTAATAAACTGAACTGTTAGTATCAACTATGATCAATAAAATATGTACGAAAATAATTAATCTTCCAAACTACTTATTAAACAAGAGTCATTTTTTTTCCTTGGTTAATTTTAAGCCCATTTTATGAAAAGTAAAAGTTATTTTTGTGAATTTTATTATACTTTTATGAAAAATAACATTTTATAATAAAAGTTGAAATCCAATTACTCAAATTTGAACTAACCCTTTATTAACAAAAACTTCTTTAGGCCGTTTTGCTAAAGTTTTTGTTCCTGGTGAACTGATTTTAAAGAAGGCGCTTTTTTTACATGTATCTTGGACACTTATGTATGAAAACTTGAATTTTGTTGTTGTGAAAGTTCTGTTATAACGAACTAATGTTGCGGACTTCGGATAAGAATTTTCAAAGACATGACTTTCTGGTAATGACATTTCCTTGTAAATTAACATGGGTTTTATGTCATTTGCGAAATCTCTGACGTATTCCTTTAGCTACGCAATTCCATCAGCTGACACCGGAACCGGAAAAAACTGTGTTGCATGTGTTGGAATGAAAGTAAAATCTAAAAGAGATCCATTCTTATTAAAACATTTGAAAACTTAATACTGTTTCTCGGGGTTCGCATTTTTAACAGAACAATGGCAAAAACTGAAAAAAAAAAAAAAAAAAAAAAAAAAAAAAAGAAAAAAAGGCAGATTTTTATTTGTCTTTAATGCATAATGAAATTTATAATCTAATAAGGATAATAATGGCATTTATTACTTTATTATAATGATTGCTTATATATATATATATATATCTTTATTACTTTAAAAAATAAATTGCATTTTTAATTCTTGTTTATCTTTTTTTCTGTTATCATCGGATTATTTGAGTGTCAATAAGCATAGCTTGCAAACTTGTCTTTTTGCTGTTGATATATTTTTTAAAAACTCATTTGTAAAAGACTTTATTTAAAGAAATAAAATGGGAACCAATATAAATGTAAGTCACTGTTTTCACATTGTACAGACAACATTAGATGCAAATCAGTTGTAATCAATATGAATAACAAATGAGTCAGTTAAATATATGAATTCATCATAATTTATAAATTGAGCCATTGCGCAGATAATATTTGAAAGAAGCCGTTTGAAAACGAATTAATCGATTAACCCATTAACGCCCGAATTATTTTCTTCGCTAAAATTTAAATTTTGTATTTCCCACCACTTTTAATAGCAAATTAACTTTTATCTAAATTTATCAAGAATTCTGTCTCTTGAAATAAGGTATAAACTTTTCTTCCTCTTTACTGGTGGGAAAACCGCTTTCTTGCTGTTTTTGTAACCGTCCTCAAACGAGGACGCTGGGCGTTAATGGGTTAAATAAAAAATTTTAAATAAATGAACTAGCGCTTAACCATTTTGCAGATATTTTTTAAAAAGAAATTATTAATACGGAAAATGAATAAATAAAAATTCAGAAATTAGCCCCTTAACTATTCGAATTACTTGTATAAATTTATAAATTATAAAATACAAACATAAAAAATAATTTATAACCTCAATGTAAACTGATCAGACACTAAAAATTAAATCATAAACGGCGACGTATAAATGATAAACTTTAAAATAAATCTTTTTAAAAAGGATAAATAAATAAATAAATAACGTGAAGAGGATCAGAACTATTAAATATTACAAAAAATAAAAATAACAGAATTAATCAAATTTTATATACATAAACTCTGAAAATATTCCATGGACGTATTTAATCCATATAAACGCATAAACATTTCATAAACCTGAGTCATTTTACTATTTTCTAAAGAACTCGTTTAGAAATGATATAAATCAGTGGTGTAGTCGAGGGGGGACGCCGGGGGACGGCGTCCCCCCACTTTTTTATTTTCTTTCAAGCGTCCCCTTACTTTTTTATCTCAAGGGGGACGTTAAGGTCTCGAGGGGACGCAAATCTTCCCGATTCATTAAATGATTAAAATTAAAAAAATCATTAAAAAAAACAATTTTGTAAAGTATAGAATTGATATTTTAAACCATTTTAATTTTCTATAACAATATAAAGACACTGAAGAAGACAAATTACCAGTAATGAAATACCGCGCTGATATTAGCTCTTTCAAAGGCATGCATTAGTTTTACTCGGAACTCTATTATCCCCTTCCTGTTTCCTAACAGAAAAATCACACAAGCTCCCGAAAAAGATCTTGGACACACCGCAGTCTCCGTTTAAAAAATATCCAGATGTTCGAGTATTGAAAGCCTGATCATTTTATTACTTACACGGCAATTAACACCAGCATGTTTCCATTAATCAATAAATAAGGTCTATACATTCAAAGTAATTGTCATTGCTGTCATTCAATTGGCCGGTATATGGTGTCTGCAGTTGAACCAAAGAACTTAGAGGGACACTTAGGCTGCATTCAGATTGCAATATCCTTCCCATCAAGTGAGTTCCTGGAAAAAGTGGGGAAGTCTTTTGTATAGGATCCATTTGCGGTTTCCTCATAATAGAACGGAGGGGAATTAACAAAAGAATCGGGAGATAAGCAATTTACCCTATTTGGCGGAAATATTTTTCTTTTGCGGGACAGCCGTCCCTTTCCTAGAAAACTCATTAAGATAAAAAAAAAAACCACGTTGCCTCAACAAACGAGCCGACACCGAACTACAAGAAGTGGCCAGATGTGTTTGGTCCTTAAAGTCAATAAAGGACATCAATACAGACCGACAACTTCTGATACGGTTCAGTGAAAGAATTCCCCAGAACGATTATCCTCCCTTCTGTCGTTCACATTGACAATTATTTCTTGGAGTGAGTATCTCTGAGTTGCCTTGTTATAAATATTTTATATCATAATTTTAATTTTTGAAGGAAAAATAACGATGAAACGATGTAGGCAACCAAAACTGAAAAGTTTTGCAATTTCTTCCAAACGTTGCGGTTCAAAAACAAATGCGAAATCACCGACCACAATTGCAGATCAAAAGTCAGATACAGCAGAAATGTAAGTATCTTTTGAGTTTTGATCAATAATATCTTAAATTATTTGCTATATTTTGAATTTTTGATAAGGGTTATATATTTGCCAAACATCAATAGGTTTTTGTTATAAAATTATGTTTTTTATTGAGCGGAATTTTTTAAAAAAAGGCGGGGGGGGGGGGGAGGTTAGATAAGAAACATGGGCGTCATCAATGTGGTGGTTGAGCAGAATTGCCCCTCTAAATTTTCAAATTTAATTAACTAAATTTTCTTTTTCTCTCAGAATTTTCAAAAAATAATTCAGCTTGTTTTTTGGAAGGGTTTAAAGTAACTGAACAGTAAAAGAAAAGATAGCCAAAAATTATTCATTAGACAGAAGTATTGTCCCTCTGAAGCCACCGTAAAAGACTATTTTACTTACCCATCATACGTAGTATAGGATAAATCTTGCAATCGTTTTGAAAATCAAAAAATTTTTTTGACGGATTTACACGTTTTAGATAGTGGAGATTCCGAAAAACATATTTTTAGAAAAAAATTTCTGCCGTCCGTCTGTCTGTCTGTCTGTCTGTAAACGCTCTATCTCCCGAACAAATTGAGATAGAGACTTGAAATTTTGTATGTAGTTGGGATGTAAGAATGGGACGAACCCTATTTAATATCAGCAACCTCGATTATCCGGAACTATTTTTTTCGGACTCTCGAAAAATTCGTTCTGATGAAAGGTATATAAAAATTTTCGAATTTTTTTGTTCTAAGGAATGGACGTAAAAGGCAATAAAATAACACACATTTTGCATATAGAACGAAGTAGATCGGATTATTAGTTGCCGAGATATTTGTAATCTTGTTTTCCACATTCTTCGATTTTTCATGACCCTGTATTTCATTCAAATTTCAATTCAGAAGTATATTTTAATTGGAAATGAGACGCGTAATCCGACGCAGTTAATTGTTCGTTGATAGAATTATTATTTTTGGAGTTATAAGGATGTTTCTTTTACGCAGTTCGGTACTACTTGAGTAGTTTGGCGTTTTATATAATTTGTTGAAATTGGTACATCAGCAGTTCTTTAATATAGCATTACTATGTATATTAACATTATTTAAATTTTGTTTATGAATTGCAATGCATTGTATAAATAGTTTCACATGTTTTATTTTCATACACATATCCATGATGGGTAAGTATTACGGTGGCCCCCAACGACTAGTTTAGTTCTGTTTCTCTTTTACATTTGCAATTATTACTATTATTGTAAACCCGAGATTAAAATACATTAAAATTTCAGAAAAAAAAAACCAATCTGTTTTATTACTTTATTTTGTAAAAAAGCTGAAAGAAATTTAATTTGGGATTTTTAATATACATCTTATTTGTTATATTTCTAAATAAAAATGTTATTGAATTACTGCAATATTGTTTAAAAATATCTGCAATCTCTATAAAGTTTGCAGCACCATGAAAAATACAAAATTAAAATACAACATTTTAAATTTAGATTGCCACATTGTTTATTATCATATTATTATGATTTACTATTTACAAAAGAGACTCTTTAATGCAAATTAAGTATATAGCATTTGTAGTTCGTTCACAGATTACATAGAACTATTTCATTAAATTATGCCGTACGGAAAGAAAACTCTTTGCATTCTATTTTAATGACGTCACACGACTTCAAATATAATGAAATTTATATATATTACTGAAATGCATAACAATACGCTTAATATAGAATAAGGATTGAGCAGCTTCTATCGTTCATTTACAGGGATATACAAAGAAATTGCATTGCATTACTATCGGTGTACAATAATTGTTTGAAAAGCGTATTATGAAATTGATATACGTTATTGAGGAAGGAGTTAACGTCACCCACTGAAAACATAAGGAATGTGTCATATCAATTTTCTTATGTTTTCCATGTATGAACAATATTGCTGGATGTGCATTTCCAATCGTAATTAATTTTTATTACATTATATGGAATGAATTCTATAAATTAGGGATGCACAACTTGCGGCCCGCGGACCAAAAGTGGCCCGCAATGGGTTAACTTGTGGCCCGCGAATTTCATTCATTTACAACTGGAAAAATTGCAATTTTTGTGCATACGTCGCAGAAAAAAATCATAAATTTCGTCAATTTACCGCTAGAAAATATAAAATTTCATCAGTCACTTAAGAATCGTAAATTTCGTTGATCGGGCATGAAAAAATCGCGAATTTTGCCTATTAGGCACGGAAAAAGCGCAAATTTTGTCGGTCGAGTGCGAAAATTCGCACATTTCGTTGACTGGGCAAGAAAAAATCTAAATTTAGAAAAAAAAAATTGCAAATTAAATTAAACGGCGGCGGAAATATCGCATGAATTCTTTTTTTATCGTGTGGAAAAAACGCGAATTTCATTGATTTTCGGGAACGAAAAAAATCGAAATTTTGTCAATCAGCGAGGAAAAAAAAAAAATCACAAATTTCGTTGATAAGGCTAGAAAAAATCGCGAATTTTGCGATAATGAACGGAAAACTTTTAAATATCGTTGATCGGCTGCTATACAATCGTGCGTTTTGTCAGTTTATCAAGAGAAAAAATTGCGAATTTCACCTTGCCGCGTAAAAAAAATGTAGGTTTCGTCAGAGTTAGATAAAAATCGCGGATTTTGTTGATTGAGTGCGGAAAATGTATATTTCGTCAATTAAAGGCGGGAAAAATTCAAATTTCATCGATCGGACACGGAAAAATCGGTAGTTTAATTGGTAGGATTCCGAACAATGACAAATTTTGTTGGTCAAGCCCGAGAATATCTCAAATTTTGTAGATCGCATGCGGAAAAATTACAAATTTCGTTGATCCTGTCCAATAAAATCGCGAATTTTGTCGATCGGATGCGGAAATATCCCTTTTCTTGTCGATCATTCGAAGAAAAATAGGGAATCTCGTCGATATGGAGCGGGAGAATCGCAAATTTTGTCGATCAGGCACAGAAAAAAATAGTCAATTTTTTTCATGATGCTCGAAAAAATTTCAAATTAAATTCATCGGCTGCGAAGTTTTCTCGGTTTATCGCGTTAAAAAACGGAAATTGCATTGATTGGGCACGGAAAAACCGCAAGTTTTACGATTATACGCGAAAAAAATTGAAAATTTCGTGGATCATGCTCAAATAAAATCGCGAATTTCATCGATCGGGTGGGGGAGAATCACTTATTTTGTCGATCATGCGAGAAAAAAAACGCGAATTTCATCGATCAGCTTTGTAAAAATCGCGAATTTGGTCGATCGAATTCGCGAATTTCGGCAATAGCTTTTGTATAAATCGCGAATTTTGCTGATCACTCTCAAAAAGATCGTGAATTTTCTCAATCGGCTTAAAAAAACCTCGAATTTTGTTGATCAGGAGCGGAAAGATCGTGATTTTTCTCGATTGGCCTTGAAAAATCGAGAAATATGTTGATGACGATGGAAAAATTCATGTATTTTGTCGATCATGCGAAAAAATATCGCAAATTATTTCAATGAGCTTTGAAAAAAAAATGCGAATATCGTCGATCAGCTTCGTAATATTCACGAATTTCACTGATTTGCTTCATGAATATCGCGAATTTTGCTGATTTGCTTCGTAAAAATCGCGAATTTTGTCGATCGGGCTTGAAACGATCGCGATTTTTGTCTATCATACGCCGAAAAACCGCGAATTTCGATGATTATGCAAAGTAAAATCCATAATTTTCTATATCAGCTTGTACAAATCGCGACTTTCGTCGATTGGCTTCATAAAAATCGCGAATTTCGTCGATCCGGCGCTGAAAAATCAAGACTTTCGTTGATTAAGCTGCCGAAAAATTAAAAATTTCGTCCATCATGAGCGGAAAAATCACGAATTTTTATCGATCATGTGAGGAAAAATCGTAAATTTCGTTGAGCTGCTTTGTAAAAATCACGAATTTCGCCGATTGGTTTTGTAAAAATCATTAATTTTGTTGATCAAGCGTGAAAAAAACGTAAATTTTCTCCATCGGTTTCATAAAGATAGCAAATTTTGTCAACCAGTTTCGTAAAAAGCCGAAATTTGGCCGATCTGACGTGGAAAAATGGCAAATTTTGTTGATCGGGTGCAGAAAATTCTGGAACTTCGTTGATCAGACACAGAAAAATTTTATTGATCGTCTCCTTCTTTCATAGAGTTCATTTTTTTTTCTGGAACCAGTCACTTATGTTTGTTTTAAGTATTTTTAATGAAACAAAATTTACTCTTCTCAATAAACTGAGGGAATATTAATACATCTTGTAAAAAATCCTTGCTATATGTATTATATATACAAACGTAAAAACTGCTGATATATCCTTACTAACTGAATTGGATATTTTGACTGGGTAAACAAATCTAAAGGGGTAACCCCCACTCCCCTCTGAAACCATATTTTTAATACTATTATAAGCCACAGATCACCTCCTCGAAATTGAATTCTCTCCGTGTTGTTGATGTGGCCCTCGACTACTGAGAAATATTTGAAAGTGGCCCTTCTCTTGAAAAGGCTGTGTACCACTACTATAAATCATACGCGGTCAACTAATCCAGTTATTTAACTTGTGTGGGCGGGATTTGAGAAAAATGATATTTCAGGAATATTATCCCTCTTTTAGTATAAATAAGTTTTACTGTGAAAATATGATACAAATAAATTCATACATAGGACTGCAATGAACGTTAATTGCCAAAAAACCTTTTCTTAATTGTTTTACACTTTTTTCATTCAATTACACGGTTTTACTGTGTGGTATGTAAAAAATACAAATATTATATGCTAAAGAATTTGCGTGTTAAGAGATTACTTAATTCACTCACGCGAAAACGCTCGTTTTCTGAAAATAGAAGAATTTTTTTTTTTTTTTTTTTCCGTTTCCATTTAAATGTTTTTAAACTATTTTTGCATTTCTACCTGAGGCCTATTGCTACAATGGCCGTTTTTTACTTTTTCAATTATGTTTGCAATTTTTTAATTTTGTTTGGTTAATTTTATTTTTGGAACCGGTTTCAAAAGTCAAAATATCCTCATTTAAAAAAAAAAAAAAAAAAAAAAAAAAAAAAAAAGACTGAACAAAACTGAAAAAGTGAAAAACTGGTATTGTGGAAATCAACCTTTCAGGGTTGGTACAGAGAACTACAGATCTGCACGAGCCGGGTTTGGGCGGATATCCATTAACGGCATTCGGGCTGGGCCGGGCTCAGGCCTTACTTTTTTCCTGGAGTATCGGGGCAAGTCGGACCTAACTTAATTTTTCCGAAGCTAGGACTGATTTAATTCTTCCTAATCTTCACAGACCAAAATAATCAGTTCCAGTTGAATCATCCCATATGAAAATCATTTTCTCGACGTGGCCAAGTCTGTTCATAAATCAGTAAAATTTGCTTCGGTTTAAAAATTTTTACTTAAAAGGCATATAAATTTAAGTCGTCATTATTCTACAATTAAACATTAAAATTTATTATTTTTAAAGAATCGTAGATTTCAAGGCTTATTAAAATAGAGTTAAATGTTTGAAAAAAAAAAAAAACCTTGTTTATGACGGAATTTTCTTTTACTGAAAATTCCTTTTAAACTTCTTTTGAACTATTCATCCATGCAAAATGAATACAATTATACGCGAGAAGAAATGTGTTAAACATTTACACCTGTTAAAAAAGGGAATGTATTTTTTCTTTCCAATGCGATTCCGTCTTACAAGATTTTACTTTTACCATATACCATTTTTTGGATTTTTATGTTTCCATTACATATGGAATATGGATGAATAATACTAATGATAACTGAAACATTTACTTACAAACAAAGTTTCTTTAAAAGCATAAATATCGCAGCTTACAGCACTTCTACATAAATTAAGTGCATAAATAAATTGAAGATTATAAACATGGAAAAAAAAAGGACAAAGATAAGTTTTTTTGGTCAGAACTCTTCCGCAAGAGTCAAGATCAATGTTCTGTAGAAATTCACTCGGGCCAGATCGAAATTTTAACTATTTTTTCGGTCCAGGCTAAGCTCGGGCCATTTTTTTTTTTCTATGGATCGGATTGGGCTCGAGCCTGGAAATTTCGACCCATGCAGACCTCTACAGGGAACTCCCTCTAATGGTGGTTCATGTTGTGGACATTGTAACAATAATTTATTATATAGGAATGTTAGGGCGCAAGTGACGCATTATAGGGTACAAACAACAGGGGCTCAATTTATCTCTTTTTATCATGCATAATAATTTATATTATTATGCATTATGCTAGATTCAATTTTAGCATAGCAATTTAGCCTCAAATAAAATTGATTTTAGTGTATTAATTTTTTTTTATTTTCATTTTTATACGAGCGATTTACTAAAAAAAAATGTTTTTATTAAGGGTGTTTGTTCTTAAATCAAAAAGGGCAACTTTGTGACACATGCATTAATTTATTTTTGTTCGGAAATGCATGAAAATTGCAGGTGTTGTTATTCAGAAACTCTCTAATTGCACCCATGCTTTTGTTTTTAAAAAACACAATATATTTTTCATAACAAGCCTTCAAAGTTGACACTTTTGAGTCTATTTCCAAACGAAAGCAGAAAAACTGGTCGAAAAGGAGGAGAAAAACGGGTGATTGTGTCATCGAAATAGCTTATAACTCGATAAGTAATTTAATTATCATAAAATGGAAAAATAAGTTCAATTCGAAATTGCTTTCATAGTCAGGCATTAAAATTTCATAACTTTCTGTTAAAAAATGAATTTCTAAATGTGTCAAAACGTTTTTTTCTTGTTGAGCGGATCAGTTAAGAACACCCTTAAAGTTTTCTCCTTCACATCAGAAAATTCCTAATATCATTATTTTCTTTATTTAAGGGAGACATTTCATGATTACTTAAGAAAAAAAATTCTTTGAAAATTTCTGATATGAAATCAAAATTTCTCATTAAAAAAAAAAACTATTTCCATTTTTTTTCATGTATTTTCTATATTTGACAAAATTGCTAGGTTTTTTGTTATTATTATTATTATTATTACTATTATTATTATTACTATTTATTTATTTATTTAAAATTTTCGATTACATACCAGGAAATTTCAAAGAAATTGTTTTCTTTATGTAATCATGAAATGTCTATCTTTAAATAAACAAAAGAAAGTATAGGAATTTTCTGGTATGAAAGAAAATTTTTGAGATAGAAAGGGGCCAAATTGGTTACTTATAGTTTTTACCATGAATTTAGAATAACCCCGTATTTAAAATTGTGTTTGAAGCAAAAAATTGTTAAAATTGTTGTAACATAAAATAAATTACGTTGAATGAATTTCTTTTCCATTTTGAATAACTAAGCACAAAATAAATAAATAAATAATTTATATAAACAACTTAAATTAAATTAAAGTTTTTTAAATTTTAATTAAATTTTAAATGCAATTAAATTAATTTTTTTAAATTTCAATTAATTTTTAAAAGTAAATTTAATTTAATTTAAATTTTTAATTAATTATAAAATAAAAATTAAATTTATTTTTTTAATCTAAATTTAATTTTTCAATTATTTATCCTTGGAATTCACAATCAAGTTAGCCGTATGGGTGATAGAGGACCTAATTTTCGAGACTATGAGCGTCCCCCCACTTTTTTTTCCAGGACTACACCACTGATATAAATACATAAATAAATAATACGCGTAAAGAATATGAGCGGCTTAGATAATTAAGTTCAATTATATATACACATATATTATATATGTGTGTATGTATATAATGTATGTGTGTACATCCCTTGCACATGTTATAAGATTAATTCAATTTAATGACTCTACTGTACAGAAAAGGCTTCAATGGCGTCTGTGCTATAGCTAGATATCAAGTATACGTAAACACTAACACGTCATTAGCGTCCAAACAATCTGATCTGAGCCATTTAGCTGATAGCTGACAGCTTTAACTAACATTCAACAAATATCTAGACTTATCATTAAAGTAAACAAATGGCAAGCATAGATTAACATAAAAATAAAAATATATATACGAACCTAAAAAACATGGTAATATTCCGCTTGAAAGATATATATCCAGTCTTCCACTATCATAGGTGGAACGAGAACACGAAATGAAACACTTTCAAAGAGAGTAGTCCTTTGTTATCGCATTTCAAGAATTAGTCACCATTTTGCACGAGCTTTTATGACTCGATTTACAACAGTTCCCCCAAGAAGATATCCCTAGGTAGGGCAGTGTATCACTGCCTGTCCAATGTCCAGTACCGACTGACCTCGAGGCGAATGTCGTCGGAAATCGGGGACTTGAAAAGTGTTTGAAAAGACCCTTGTCGCGAACAAAGATAAGAATATATGAATAGGTCAGGGGGTCAGCAAGAAGAAACGTGCTTTCAATTGAACTTCTGTATGAATAGTACGCTGATAGGGAAATCTAGACCAGCTGAGGTACAGACAACATACCAAAGCAGTACTTTTTTTAGCCAGGGCTATCTGACTTGAAGAATCGATGACCACCAAGCTTTCATTTCTCTGGCTGGATAGCGTCGTTTAAAAGAAAAAAAATCTTTCTGGCGCAAAATTAGAGTCGCATATAGAAATTGAGTAAGTTTTCAGGACCCAGAGCCCGATTAAGGTTGTACTGAGCCCAAGGTCCAGCGTTTTTCAATACCTCCCCCTCGCCCCCGCATCAAAATAGTCTCTAGATTTTTTTTCCCTCCAGGAGTATTGGAAGGATTATTATTAAATTATCATACGATTGCCTAGTTGATCAAAATCGTTTTTGGTTTTTGAGAAAATAATTTCAGAAAACTGCAATTTTAAGAAATAGTTTCTAAATCATTTATTAAATTTGGGCCCAAGACCACGGCCTAAATGACCTGTGCAGTAATCAGGTCCTGCCAAGATCCTCTGTTATTTAAAAACCATACATATTATATACGAAACGATTTTTTTTAGTTCTTTCAAAATTTGAGTTTTTGTTTAGATTAGGAATGAGTAAGTGCATCAATTTCCAAAAGAGCTTAGCTACATTCTGACATATTTTTGTTTGGCAACGCATGAAACTGGCAGGTGCTTCTTATTTAACAGCTATGTAATCGAGTCGTGTTTTCCATTTTTTGGTAAAGGCAGAAGATCGACCAGTAAATAGGGGCGTAGCTACTGGGGGGGCGTAGGGGGGCGTCTCGCCCCCCTAATGTCGGCAACTTCGATGACAGTCGGCAAATTCTAGGTAGTCAGTATCAATCGATACAACTATAAAACAGCCGATTTTTTTCCAATTTTACATGTTTTTACTTAAAATATACACTAAAAAACACCAATCCATAGCATTTTTCTAAAGGATTTCTTCCGAAAATCCGAAGTTTGCCTCACCATTTTTCGACTTCTCGTGACCGCTGAAAATAATTTGAAAAAAAAAAAAAAAAAAAAAAAAAAATCGGGAAAGATTAGTTTTTCTGAGAATTTGCAGTAGATGAGTAGAGTTCTAGTAGATCAACTAGCATTAAAGATGATGACGACTTCGATGAAGATGTTCATATTTTTCGTGTGCATGAACTCAACCCAGGAGTGGCAACAATCACACTTCGGCGACTATGTACCGTCCGAAAAAGACTGTTTATTAGACGAAAGGAAAGTTGAGTAAAAATGTTCTTCATTCTTATTGCACAGGAAAGCCACAACACAGGCCTCATTGAGTTTGTGGCTAAAATTCTAGGATTGGACAGAACTCGATTATCATATTAAAATGCAACTGATCTGCCAGAGCCATAATTTGGTGGAAACAGCTGTCAAAAACTCTATTTTAGTGGTCAATTGGAAGGTTTATCCCTGTGTTTTCCTGAACCCAGTCGTCTATGTTTTTCATATCTTAGGGTACAAGGTAGGGACTTGCACGGGCCTGGGCTTGATCCGAGGCCCGCACTCGGCCAGTTGAAATAAAGACAATTTTCAAACGGGTCGGGTCGGCAGAATTAAGACATTTTTATCAACGGGCTGATAAACGAAAAATACGGGCCGTGCCAGCAAATAAATTAAACGGACCAGCTAGGCCGGTAAAAAAAAAATAGTGGGCCTGCCGGCCCGATCTGAAAGAGTAAGCAAAACCGGCAAAACCGGCTAGTTTCAATGAATATGATTTTCGGGAGAATAAGTATAAATGTTCGTCATGAACCGATGCTAGTTTGATAAATCAATAAAGAAATGTTGCATGTCCACCATAGAAGTCGGCATCAGGCATAGTGTCTGATCTGAGCTTCTTTTTTCTTTAGCAGACTCGTGCGGTGCTGAAATCAAGCTTGCTTTTTTTCTCAGTGAAGTCGAGACGGGCTGGAACTGTACTTAATTGTTCTCAGGATGTATAGCGCAGGCAACATGTTTTGTAAAAATATTAAAAACGATAATGTTCTGTTAAAGTAATCTTTGGAAATATATCGTAAGGTGGTCAAATGTATTGATAAACAGCACATTTTTAAACTACTTTTAACTGTAAAGGCTTAAAACTGACAAGCCTGACTATTGAAGCGATTTTGAATCCAATAGTAATTTATATATATATATATATATAAGGTTAACAATAAAAGATTCTTGTTACGGCTTCAGGTTTTTCTCCTTTTTCGTGATGTCGGAACTGGAAATTCGTTTCAAAACGCTTTCTTTAACACTATTTTACCTAAGATGCATTGCCTTTACTAAAAAATAAATAACGCCATTCGATTGAATAGTTTCTAATGAGAACACCTGCCAATCTTATGCATTTCCGAAAATAAATGAATGCAGAAGTGTGTCCAAAAATAGCTCTTTTGTTTTGGGAAAACCTTAATAAATGTCGGAGAAATATTTTCACAAATCTACCTTTTATTAGACAGCTTCAAAAGTATTCTAAACTAAATTATTATTATTTTTATTTATTTATTTATTATGAATCCTTATTTGAATGTTGAAACGTCTAGGAAAAGTAGTCATTAATGTTGCTTTTATGTACTTTCTGTCTTGCGAACGCATCGTAATATACTGTATATACTGTAAGATATACTGTAAATTTATTATATAAATATGCATGCAATATTGTTAAAGGAATCCTAATTGTAGTTAAGATAAAATTGTGATTTTTTTTTTCCTTACAGAAATTGAATTGGGCCAGATTGCGCAGGGCGGGGCTGTGTACTATAAATATAAACGGACCAAACTTAAAATTTTTACATTGGATAGGCAGGTCCAAGATAACTGTCATTCGAGTCGGGACTGGGCCTGAAAATTCTGAGTGAAATTCTGGCTCTAATACAGGAAAATTTGATGATAAACCTATCGATCATTGACGAAAATCAGGTCTGCAGGTGGCACTAAGAATGACTTTGGCAGACCAGTTGCACTTTAACATGCGAATATTGAAAATTCAGCCGTCAATTCGATGTGGAGATGATTCGTACAGCTGATTCTCAGTCTGATGGTGTTTGTTTATCTTCTAGATATCCGCAGTTGATGTGACATAGGTAAAGTTCAATGAAATGGGTTGAATAATTGAATCATTTAGTCGATTATATACGTCTAAAGCCGATTATTGAAAAATTGACCTGTCTGTTGAATAAAATGTTTTTTTATCCCTTTTAGAGACTAGAGATAGAGATCCACACGGGCCATAATGTTCAGGCTCGACCTGTTTGAAAAAAATCTTGGCCCGGCCCTTAAATAGAAGTTGGAATTTCGTCCGAAACCGACCCGCAAAATTCCAACTCAGTCCGATTGAATTTCTACTAAATAGGGATTTTTACTTGTATGGAGAAGTTCTGATTAAAAAAAAATACCTTAGAATTTTTCTAACGTTTATGATCTTCATTTATATAGAAATGACGTAGTTTATGTTTAAAATGAACCGCTGTTTGTTGTATGTAAATGTTTCAGTTATCCTTAATACTATTAATCCGTATTCCATGTATTGGAGATATAAATATCTTAAAAATGGTATACAGTAAAATCTTCTAAAACGGAATCGCATAGGAAAGAAAAAAATCGTTATAGACATGTTTCCTTCTTAGCAGGTATAAAAATGTATTATATTTTACCCTCACATATTATTGCATTAATTTTGTATGGATGAAACGCAATTTTCAATTTAAAACATTATTCCGCCATAGGCAAATACTTTTTTATACATTTTACTACATTTTAATGAGCTTAGTAATCTACGATTCTTTAAAAAGAATAATTTTTTATATTTAATTGAAGAATAAAGGCGATTTTAAACTGTATGCTTTTTTTGCAAAAATTTTTGGCTCAGGCCAAATTTTACTGATCTTTCAACAGACCTGGCTACGCCGAGACAATGATTTTCATATAGGCTGGCTCAAAACTGGGACAAAGTATTTTGGCTCGTGAAGGCTAAGAAGAATGAAATCAGTCCCGGCTCGGTACGGAAAAAATAAATTAGGCCCGGCCTGATCCGATCTTTCAGGAAAAAAGTAAATCCCTATCCCAGCCCGACCTAGGAAGAGTAATAAAATAAATTTTGATTTAATCCTTTTTAATATAAATAAGTTTACTGTAAATAAATTCCAAGTAACTTCTTACTAAACATTTCAACTTGTTTAATTAATTTGGATTCGAATTTCCTGCTGTACTATCAGCAATAAAATAAACAAATTTTCATTAATATGAAAATACGTAACTGGAATATTTATAACAATATAACGTAAGGGGTAGTATAGAATGTCCATCTTTAAATCTATCTTATAGTCTCCTCAATAAGTGTAAAATATTCGATGTTTTAAAGTGAAAAATTTAACCCATTAATGCCCAAATTATTTTCTTCAATAAAAATGAAATTTTTGGGTTTCCCACCACTTTTAAAGGAAGAATAACGTTGATCTTAATTTATTGAGGTCTCTTAAAAAATAGTACTTATTTATCTTTCTATTTACTGGTGTGAAAAGTGCTTTTTTGTCTCTTTTGTAATTGTCCCTAAAAAGGGACGCTAGGCACTAATGAGTTAATCTCAGTGGGTTAATAATGCTGAATTTTATATAGAATATACAGGGTGTCTTAAAATGAATTAACTGATTTAAAAATTCAATAACTTACAAATGGTCGCAGCTATTTAAAAAATATTTGCAGAAGGGTTAGGTAAGATGTGAGAAGTGTTTTTTATAGCGTTACTTAAGTTTAAAATAGAAGAAATACATGACATTGCTAGCAATGGTTGTTAAATTGGGGGCCGATATTTTGCTTCTCTTCACTCTCAGTCTTGTTGCGACGAAAAGAGATTAAATATATGAAATGACTCTTAGTTGCCAATGTAATTTTGTTATTAGGAGTCCACTGCATATATTTAATCTTTTTCTTTCACACCAGAATTGAGAAAAGAGGCCAAAAGAGCTCAGATTTAGCGCCTGTTGCTAACAGTACCATCTATCCCCGCTATTTTAAATTAGTATCGAGAATCGCGGTAAAAAACTCCTGCTATCTTACAGTCTTACATAACACACTTGCAGGAATTTAATTTTACAGCTACCACAATTTGCAAGTTACTGAGTTTTAAAATCAGTCAGTCAATTTTAGGACATCCGGTAGATGCATATATACAAATACAGAAACATGCTTTTAAAGATATAAACACATATATTTTAAGTTATATATTTTAAGTTAGTCGGCAAAATCGTCATTTACGCCCCCCTAATGAATTCTACTTAAATACGCCCCTGCCAGTAAATTTTACCAAAGTGGGCATTTTGAGCTGAATTCCCGATGCAGCAATTCGAAAGAGGGAAAAATTGTCGTCACGAGATAAGAATCGTTAATAACTCAATAAGTAATTTATTTATTAAAAAATGAAATTCTGCTCGATTCAAAATCGCTTTGACTGTCAGAACTACCAATTTTATGCTTTTTCGTTTAAAATGTATCAAAAAATTTCGTGTTGTTGAGCAGGGAATTTGAGAACGACCTTAAATGACTAAGGAATGTTGTAAACACGAAGTTGAACAAATTAAATACATTTAAACATATTATCAAACTCGGTTATATTGACGATGAAATCACCACAACATTTGCTATACAGCGCTTGGATTAACCAAATTTAGATGAAAAATGTCTCATAAAAATAAAAATATGATAGTTTATAAATATAAAAATATGAAGTAAAATTAAATAAATAAATAAAATAACCTGTTCAGTCAGTGGCGCCAACTTATATGGGCCCATGGGGCCTGAGCCAACCCAATAATTATGAATCCTAGCGTGCCCAATTTTCATTGTTCTAGTTCGTCATTTACTTCATTATGCATTTTTTTTTTTTTAATTCTAGAATAAAATTTATTTTGTCAATGACCATATGTTTTAATTCTCGAACTGACTCCCATAAATCCCAAATAACTGAAATGTCCATGTTTAACTTTCTGCTATTACAATTTGTAGTCATGTTCATAACATGATGATATTACAGTAAATATTAGTGTCTTTATAACGAAAAACGCATGAGATTATAGTTTAATAAAACTGCAACTTTAATAAAACATGATAGCTTGACTTAAAATTCTCATCTTTCCCTATCTGTCCTCCTTCAAAGAAGAACAATCTGGTAGTGCCATTTTAACAAAATATTTTTGAGCCAGCCCAATATTTTTCAAAAGTTGGAGCCACTGTGTTCAGTGAAAATCCTAAATGTTTTTTTATAATACGATTTGATCAAAATCGAATTTCTTAATGAGTATTAAAAAAAAGTAACTTGTTCAGTAAAAATTTTAAATGTTAATGTTAGTTATAATACGATTGACCAAAATTGAATTTCTTAAGAGTGTTGTTCTCAACTGCTCTGCTCAACAAGCGGAAACCGTTTTGACACATTTAGAAATTCATTTTTTTTAACGGAAAAATACAAAATCGCAAAGCCTGACCACGAAAGCGATATGGAATCTAACTCAGTTTTCTATTTTTTGATCAATAAAATACCTATTGAGTTATAAGCTTTCTTGTTTACATGACAAGGTGATTTTCATCCCAGTTTGGACTGGTTTTTCTTCTCTCGCGCGGATACTGAGTTCAAAATGCCCAGTTTGACACTATTTTCTGAAAAATCTATCGTGTTTGTAAAAAAATGGGAAACTGAGTGTGGTTAGATAGTTTCTGAAAACAACACCTGCTAGTTTTATATATTACTGAACAAAAATAAATTATAACTTGTGTCATAAAGTTACTCTTTCTGATTTAAACACCTTAACTAAAACTTAATGAATAATCTTACAAACTCACACACAGAGTATCTTATAGCTTTTGGGTGCTCTCAACTGCTCCGCTCAACAAGCGCAAAACGTTTTGACACATTTAAAAATTCAGTTTTTAACGGAAAAATATAAAATTGGAATGCTTGACTATGGAAGCGATTTCGAATCGAACTTAGTTTTCCATTTTATGATAGTTAAATTACTTATCCAGTTCTAAACTATTTCGATCACGTGATCTCCCGTTTTTCTCCTGCTTTTCGACCGGTTTTTCTGCTTTCGTCGGGAAATGTGTTCAAAAACGTCAACTTTGAAGGCTTGTTATGAAAGATCTATTATGTTTGTAAAAAACAGAAAACTGAGTACAATTAGCCAGTTTCTGAATAACAACACCTGGTATTGTTTCATGCATTTCCGAACAAAAATAAATTAAAACTTATGTCACAAAGTTGTTCTTTTTTATTTAAGAACACCCTTAAAGTGCCTTATTTACTCGAAATGCTGACATATTAATGTTTTTTGAGACACCTATATGTAAGTGATGACGATGGTGCCGGCGAGCGACATTGGAGAAGGCGGCATCTTGAGTGGCAGTTGACTTCATTATAATATAATTGTACCGAGATAACTGCTCTATTGTAATGCAAAGGTATGATAATAGAGTTGGGCAAACGGGGTGACAAGATGTTTAGCGCAGGCTCCGTCGGTGGCGACAAAGGAGGTGAGGAATTGGAATTTAATTGATCTACGTTTAACGAAGGTCGAGGGGTTTCAGTCTCAATGTTTATGATCTTCCTCTGAAGAAAGATAGCCTATATAAACAATAAATTCCAATATATATATATTAAGGTGTATCCGAAAAAATATTTTTCCACCCTAGACAGCTCGATATTTTCTGAGATATTTTCACAATTATTTTTAAAAGTAAAAACATGAAACTTGCTGAGGGGATTTTTGAAGAAATTCATAAGAGGCTGCGTGATTTCATTTTTTGATCAATTAATTAGAATTTGATTTATAAACAGCTATATTCTTTGTTTGACCATTATTTTCGTTCCCAGATCTCCTGCTTCAGAAAATTCGGTTCGAAATGTCAACTTTGACAGCATTTTTTGAAATATTTTCTGCTTTTATCAAAAAATCGAAAAGCACGGCCCATTATGTAGTCTCCAATTAAGAAAATTTGTCAGTTTAATGCGTTTGAGAGCATAAATGAATTTAAAAATAAATCAGAAAATAAGCAGTTAGGATTGTAATATACCCTTAAGGGTGTATACGGAAAAATAATTTTTTGCCTTCAACAGGTCAAAGTTTTCCAATACATTTTGAGACTCATTTTTAAAAGTAAAGATATGAAACTTCCTGAGGTGATTTTTGAAGAGACGTATAAGATGCCGTAAGATATTATTCTTCGCTCAATCCTTTAGAATTTGATTTATAAGCAATTATTTTCTCAGCGTGCCCTTTTTTTTGTTCAGCAGGTGACAGCTACTTTGCTCCTCACCTGACAGTCCGACACTCCTCTATCGACACCCCCCCCCCCCGTACAGTATGATGTTCCCCGGGAAAGATTTGGTCCAAAACGCCGTTTTTTACAGCATTTTTTTTTTCTTTTTTTTTTTCTTTTTTTTTTGCAACATTTTCTACATTTATCAAAAAATTGGCAATCACGGCACCTTGTATAGTTTCTAAATAAGAGGATTTGAAAGTTTGGTGAATTTGAGAGCAAAAATGAGTCTAAAAATAAATCAGAAAAAAAGGCAGTTTGGATCGGAATACACCCTTAAAGTGTATTACTCGAAATGCTGACATACTAATGTTTTTTTTTTTTGAGAAACATGTATGTATACCAAATGACGGTGTCGGCGAGTCACATTGATGAAAGAAGTCTCAGGGTGGCATCGTGACTGGAAACTGACTTTGTTATAATATAATTGTAACGAGATAACTGTTATCTCCCTCTACTTATAGCTCTATTGTAATGCAAAGGTATGATAATAGAGTTGGGCAAGCGGGGTGACAAGATGTTTAGCGCAGGCTCCATGGGTGGCGACAAAGGAGGTGAAGGATTGGAATTTAATTGATCTACATTTTACGAAGGTGGAGGGGTTTCAGTCTCAAGGTTTATGATTTCCATCTGAAGAAAGATAGTTTGTATAAACAATAAATTAAAAAAAAAAAACCTATATATTAAAGGTGCTGGTGCAATCGGCAGAAAAATCCAGTTTGTAACGCAATATATCTGACAAACATGAAATCATCTATAACGAAAATGCATGAAATTTGCAGACATCATTGTTTAAGAATGTCCGGGATACATTTTAAAGTATTTTTTATTGATTGAGTTAAAATTCTAAATTTTTTTGCTATGGTTAACAGTATGATTTGATAATAATATCACATTATAAAACTTCTCAGAATTAAAAATAAATAAAAAATAAAATAAAAATAAAAATAAAATTTGCGTAAAAAGTGGTGTAATTTAAAATCGTTATAACTCGAAATGTTATTTGTAAAATTTCAAATTTTTTTCTTGTAGATAAACAGAAATATATAAGTTTTAATTTCGATTCAGCATTATTAAAAATATTAATTTAAATAAAAATTAAAAATATTTAAAGTCAAAATTTAAAAAAAATGCAACTTGAAAAAAAAAAATCATTTTTAAAAAAAATTGCTGAGTCAAAATTAAAATATAGCAATCAAAAAAGACATGTTCCAAGTTTCAACCATTTATCTTTTACTATTCTTCACTTATAATACCTTAATTGCAAGAGATGGCGAAAAACCCCATCAGGAAGAAAAACGTATTTTCACAAGAAGTCATTTCATGAAAGACATTGTTTGAAAACTGGATTTTAAAAACAAAACAAAATGAAAAAAATTAATAGTTCCAGTTCCACTTACGATAGATACATGATTTAAACGTCATTTTAAGCAGAAAAAAGGAGTTTTTAATGCTATATATATTTAATCTATTGTCTTATTATTTTTCTGTTATTTTTCTTTGAAACATGTTCTCATTGGTGATTAATCTGGTAGTGATTGATATTTGTAAGTTTATCTTTTTGATAATTCAATTATAGTCTAATTATTTTTCTAATATTTTTCTTTAAAATAGTTTTTCCAATGCAATTAATATATTGATAATTCAATTATTGTCTTATTATTTTTCTAATATTTTTCTTTGAATTGTATTCTCTATTGTGATTGATCGGGCAATATGGAAATCATTTTTAGGTTTATCCTGATTTCTATTCAAAAATTAATCGCAATTAATGTGTCTATTTAGCATTGCCCTTGATAACGTGCTAAATACCACATTTCCAATATTATTCCAATTTTTGACAATTCCTCTGTTTGATATAACTTGTCATTAACGAGTTATTCCATATATTGATGTTGATTTGTAGTATTATCTAATGGTTATATATATATATATATATATATATATATTAATTGAAGATCTTTGTGCCCCGTACCCCCTTAAGATACAAAATAAATCAACCTTTATGTGTGATACACGTACATCTTCAATTATAAATTATTGATCCCTCATAATGAACTTTGTTGACTCTTGGTTCCGAAAATCAGCTTAAAATGTCGATTTTCACAAGATCCTTTGTCGTCATAAAAAAAAGTATATACCTGCAAATTTTATGCAATTACAAACAGAAATAAATTTGTTAATTTGTCACAAAACAGCCAGTTTGGACTGTGGACAAAAAGTTGCTCATGAACAGGGCCTGATTAATGCACGGGCTTCTGGGGCCTTGGCCCTGGGCCCACCAATTTCAGGGGTAAAAAATTATGTGACTGATTTTTTTCTTTTAATCAAATACCTTTAAAATAATATTGTTTTATAAAACATGAAATGTAAAATTTTAATATTCTGAATGACGCAATAAAAATTTGAGAAGCTTTTAACCTAAGCACTTTTTACCCAAACAGCTTTGTCAACTCGTTAAAAACCCCGTTTTTTTTGTGAAAGTGTCGCCGAAAATGGGTAGGTAGGGGGGCCCAATTTTTTAACAGGCCCTGGGCCCAACTTCAGCTTGATCGGGCTCTGCTCATGAACAAATGTAACCTTTCTTCACTGGGGAAAAAAAAAAAAAAGTTGGAATTTGCATTTTAAGAGCAGCAAATGTGGTGCGTTTGCACTATTTCGAACTTTTATAAATATTCAGATCTTGGTGTAATATTATACAGTACTTCAGATACAGTAATAGTGGCGAAAATCTTTTGTGCACCCCTGTAAATACTCTCTGCTTTCTATTATACAGAAAGTAACTTGTACAGGAAACTTTAGCAACTATATCAATTTTATAAAATATGAAACAGTTTAATATATTTAAAAAGCGCCCCAAACAATGCTCCCCCCATACCATTATGTAATAGAATATTTTTACGCGGTCTTGTAAATTAATAAGAAATATTTTTTACACCACAGATTGTACAGAATGTACATATTAGTATATACTTTATAGATGCATTATCAATTATATAATGTTTGAAATAGTGTAACATCATTAAAATATACTTAAAACTATTTTTTTCCATTGGGCGTAATGTAACTGATTCCGTTTGATTGTCCCTGTAATTAAACAATGTATCTTATTTTCATAAAATTTGAAATGACTCGACAAAATTACGCAATAATTAGATATTTTAAATTTCGAACGAATCGATTGAGTAGTTTTTGCTCTGTTATATGCGGACAGACGGGCAGACAGACGGACGGGTGGACTGAACGATGACTATAGGTGCTACGTATTTACATCATTACGAACACACCTAAAAAAGACATACTCATCTATAAATTAGATGTATGTAATTATTAGATGTATCCATCCGTCCTTGTATTTTACCATTTTCCTATGTTTAGGACAGTTCAGATTTGTAGAACTTTCACAAGTAATATTGTTTACTGTACTCCTAAAAATCACTTTAAAATTCCTAAATAACATTTGTAAAAATATTAAATTAAATTTTAGTACTTATTTATTTATTTAATTTACATTTTTGACTAACTAATTTTTACCATGCCATAATTCAAAATACCGTAATTTCGGGTGTATAAACCGCGGATCAAACAATTTTTTTTGGACCCAGAAATCTTATTTACTAATTGACGACAAATATTTACGGCGATCTAACTAGTTATATTTGTTTCTTAAAAAATTCTGGGTCGAAAAAAGAATTGTTTGATCTACGGCTTATACACCCGAAATTACGGTAGAACAAGTGTTATTTTTATTGAATTTTCTTATGTTAATTGGTAGGACATAGGTCGCTATTACTGCCTGATAAATTGGCAACTTTGGCTGGTTGGTCAAACTGAGAAATTGTGATCGTGTGATCGAAAATTGTCTATAACAGGAAAAAATAATTTGTTATGAAATGTATTTTCAGATGCAATTAAAAAAATAAATAAGTATGTGAGTCAACAATTTAAAAATAAATTAGAATTTCGGAATGGAATTAATTCAATATATAACTGCCCCCCCCCCCCCCCCACACACACACACATATTCGATTTCCTCAGTTTAGGACTCTTAACATTTTCTAACTGAAGCACGTTCTTCTTGTATTCTGTTTGGTAATCAGGGCAAGGCTGTAACTAGGGGGGGGGGGGAGGGGGATCAGACTCCCTAAAACATTTTGAGACTCCCCTGGAAAAGAATCCATGGTCACTAAATTTCGAAAATCCAAATGATGAACTTTTCAAAAATCTAATTTAGTTTTAAGGCCCTTTCACAGTTTTTCAGAAATACTAGATTGTAGCTAAAATAAGTGTTTCAACACTCGCTGAACCTATTTGTACATGTGAAGGTAACATGATGTTTAATACTACACAAATTATACAATCAAATTTTCCATCATCCTATTCTTTTCTTAGCATAAAATGAAGTTATTACAACACTGTAATAAGAAACATAGTTCCTACAGTGTGAATATGCATTAATTTATCCTGCTGCGTCAGAGATAGAGAGAATCTACATTTTCTTGGCCCCTCCCCGCCTATTAATTTGTTCTTAGCTACGGCCCTGTATCAAAGCCTGACCATTGCTTACAATGTCAACCAAGGAAGAAAAAAAATCCACACATACATAAAAACAAACATAGTCAATTATTTAATTGAAAATAAGCTGAGCGTTAAAACATAAAAATAGGTAGCTTTTAATAGGATTTGGACTACAATTACAAACTGACACGTTGGTATCTGATATCAGTTAACCTTAAAGTGCGAACAGACTCCATTCTTCTACAGCGGTTTCTTTGTCGGCTTTTTTGATATGTTGAGTCTTCTGTAGCACTGCAACTGAGGACTGTTCCAATCAGGAGACGCTCTGACATGTTTATCACCTTCACTTTCTTTTGTTGGTGACTACAGAACCTATGGAAAAGAAAGACAAGGTAATTTTTTTATGACTTTTTCAAGCAGATTTTTCAAAATGTAGTCTGAACGCTGCCTAGTCCCAAAGCTAGAGTCCTGCACATGCATGTCAGGCTGTACCCGATCGCCGACCAAATACAAACAGTTTCATTGGAAGTCACACCGAAACACGACCCAAAAAACATTCTCAATTAGTCTATCATATTAATTTAATCTATTTTGGGTTGTTTATGATCATGATCTAAACTCGAAAATTATATATGAAACAAACCCAAACACCGATTAAAAAAAAAAAAAAATCATGAGTTAAGCATAGATTATGAAGCATTTTCCAACACATTCAGAATTAATATAACATAACTGCGCCGTTTAAAAAAATTAAAATATTAGTCTAATTTTACCATATGGAATTGTATAACGCATTTCAAAACCGAATTTCAGCTGCTCCCATCTATATAATCGGAAAATTATCCGAATTTTTTAAACAGCCCTGTGTAAAATAAAGAGATTTGTATTATTAAAAAGATATATTCCAAAATTTAGTTCATTTGAGATATACATATATATTTCAGAAAATTCCCCTTCAGCAATTTCCTCTAATAAGGAGAATTTACGTAGGTAGGTTTGTGAATATTTCTCTGCTGAGTAGTCTATATATGGGGTATAGAGTTTATATTTAAAGAGTAATGTGCAAAAAACTTATTAAATTTAAAAACGCATATCGAATTTTATAAGTTTTATAAAGTAGGCAATATTTGCTTCAGATATTTCATATATTTTACCGGTTAAATATGTTCGCAAGACAATCATATTTGTATATACTTTAAAAAAGTTTTTTGTATAAAAGAATCTTCGTGTGACAAATAGTAAAATAAACAGAAATAGAAAACTTTTTAAATAATCGAAAACATTACGAAAATTTTCAAATTTTTGTTCCAGAATAATTATTTAGTCTTATAATACTACTGTAAAAATATTAAAAAATATACATATTCGTTTAATTATTTTGATGTTAAATGTATTTTAAGGTTTTCATTGGGAACGTTTTTAAAATACAATAATAATAAAAAAAAAAAACAGATTTTTCTAAATTTTGCTCGTATTCGAGTACTAAAAAATAAATAAACAAATAAATAAAAGAAGAAGAAGAAGAAACTTGTACCGAATGATTGAGCAACAAATTTGGAATTGTCTCACTAAAAAGGCAAATTACGCACGCTCCACATTGGAAATCACTGCTCCAGAGTTAAAAATCGCCACTTGGACTGCACATTGTAGGTATATTAGAGATTTGCACGGGCCCGGGCCGGCGGAATCGTTTCGAATTTTCTAACGGGCCGGCAGATTTAGAATAGTTTTTTCAACGGGCCGGGCCGGGCCGACAAACAACATAAACGGGCCGGGCCGGCAAAAAAATTAAACGGGCCCTACCGGCCAGGCCGATAAAAAAATTTTCGGGCCTACTGGCCTGTTTGCAAGATTTAAGCAGATACAATAAAATATGAGCTATTTTCAACGAAGTAGTTTTAACGAGAATAAGTATAAATGTGCGTCACGAGCCTTACTAGTTTGACAGCATTAGTAAAAAAATGTACAGTGTAGAGATCGGCATCGGACAGTTACATTGTGTGTAACCCGTTTCAATATTTTTTTAGCTGACTCGTGTCGGGCCGAGATCAAGCTTGCATTATTTTTCTACGTGTAGACTAGCCGAACCGGAACTAGACATAATTGTTCTCAATATCTGTAGGGCGGACAACATGATTTGTAAAATTATTAACAGCGATAAAAAACTTATGTTAGCTTAATCTTTGGATATATACTTCTTGATGGTTTTTAAATTAATTTCTCAATAATGCGAAAGTTTGACATATTTTCTGATTAATTTTAAATTGTAAAAGTATAAAAGTGACAAGCCTGACTATTGAAGGGATTTGGAATCGAATAGAGTCTTTCATTTTTGGTAAATAAAATACTTGTGTAACTTTGTTCAGATATATAATAGTTTCTCAAATTGATTGCAGGTTTTTCTCCCTTCCCATGCTATCACTTCCGGAAATTCTATTCAAAACGCTAACTATGACAGTATTTTATTTGCTTGCAGTATTCTTAAATTGCTTGTATCAAAAAATGGATAATCCCATTCGATTATATAGTTTCTGAATAAAGATATCTTCTAAAGTTATGCGTTTCTGAGAAGAAAAAAATGAATTTAAAAATATATCAGAAAGGAGCTTTTTTGAATTTAAGAATGAATTTGGATTTAAAATCTTTAATAAAATGATATAGAAATATTTTTATAAATCTTCTTTTATTAGACAGCTTCAAAAGTTACGATGTTTTAAACTTTCTTTCTTTTTTTTTTTATTCTAAGTTATATTAATTTTTTAATGAATCTTTATTCGAATGTTGAAAGCCTAAATATGCTTAATTACATTAATGCTGTTAATGTGTATTTCCAGTAAAATATACTGTAAAATCATTCCATAGATATGTATGCAGTATTCTTTTAAGGAATCTTAATTATATGATAAAAATTTGAATTTTTTAGAAATCGTAGAAATTGTAACGGGCCTGGCCTGGTTTCACTGATTTCTGTACGGGCCGTACCGGGCCTAAAATATAAAAATTTAAACGGGCCGGGCCTGGAAATTCCGGCCCGTGCAGACCTCTAAGGTATATCTTGTCCCTTTTTAAAATCCCTTTTACCGGTGCTCATGCATGAAAACATTTACAGTCGACTCTCGTTAATTCGAACTCGTCGGGACCACAAGAAATGTTCGAATTATCCGAAGTTCGAATTATGGAAAACATGCTTAATATGGTACTATTACAAAAGAATTAATGTTATAGTGTTTTTTAAACTTATTTAGTCTGTTATCATTAGAATATGACTTAATATTAAATTAGAATGTATAAATATATAAACTCATTAAAAGATTAGAAACAAGCATGATGGAAGAAAAATTTATAGCGTCACTGATGGACAGACGGGACACTAAGAAAGTGGATATTAAATGCATGAGATCATATGTATACTCGTTCGGAACAATTTTCACAAAAATCAAATTAAAAAAGTTATTCAAATGATCTGAAATCCGTGAGAAAGAAAAGTAAAATGAAAAATCGGAATTAAAGTTAGTTCGAATTAAACGAAGTCAAGAGAAGATGAGTTCGAATTAATGAAAAGTTTTAACGTTATTCTACCATTGAAAAATTCGGGACTTCCTGTTTAGTTCGAATTATCCGACTTCGAATTAACGAGAGTCGACTGTAAATCTGAATGCTGGACTATTCCGACTCAAACACTTTCCACTTAGCATCCTCGTGGTGAGATAGATAACCATCGAATTTCAGCTGCCGATAAATTTTTGTCTTCTTTCACCTTGAGCATTGTATCTTCCTCTAATGGTCGAGGAAAAAATAAAGATAATTACTTTGTACTTGAAAGTCGGAAATTTAGCGGTCTTGCTTGAGGTCTACAATGCGATAGAACTTTCGTGTAACAATGGGGATCCAGTGTTCTTACATGGAATATATAGTATGGCTGGCTACCGACATTTATTGTTTACATAGTTTTATTGTCATTGAACCCTCTCATGCGTGTATTGTTTTCAAAATGAAATACACACTTTGCATTTTAAATAGATCTAAAATTGATTATTAAGAATAGACAACACTTAATTTAAAAAACAACAATAAAACAAGACAGAAATTGCACGTCAAACGTGCAAAATGAGGTGCGTTAATATTATGACTGGTTTTATAAATATTCAGATTTTGATTATAGATACCGTATTTTCGGGTGTATAGCCCGCACCCTGTGTATAGCCGCACTCTTAAATCGAGCAGTGCAGTAAAAAAGTTCGTGTATAAGCCGCGGAGATGCATCGGTGTATAGTCCGCGGGCTATACACCATTTATGAACGTATATTTCGATCAGGGTTCGAAGTTAGGAGCCATTAAAGTATATACGGGAGTACAAGTCGAGAAATTTTAGACAAAAAAAGAATTTCAAAGTGGAGGGGGGTCGACTTATACGCGAGACCTTGAAAAAAAAATCTATGGATAAAATATCGGAAAATAGTTTGATAGCGAATCGGTGCTGCACCACCCACCCCTTTGTGCTTGTAGAGTACAAAATCCAAAATCTGGAACCTTTCCTACTTTGACAGTTTTTAGTTTAAGATCATTTTTAGTTTATTTAAAAAAAAAAAATAATCTAACCTGCCCTGTTGCAAAAAAAAAAAAAAAAAAAAAAAAAAAAAGAATGTGTGATTTACGTCATTTTGGAAAGATTCAGAGGAGTCGTTCTTTTTCGGAACGATTCCGAGAAATCCTTCCTTTTCAGAGTCGTTTCATTACGGAACGAGTCATAGGAATTGCTGCTTTTCGGAACAAGTCCGAGGAATCGAACCTTTTCGGAGTTGTTTAATTTCGGAAAGAGTCCGAGGATTTTGCCCTTTTCGGAGTTTCAGACCGATTCCGTGATTTCGTTTCTTTTTTGAATCGTTCGTTTAGTTCCACTGCCGGAATCGCTCCTTTTGAATCGTTCCTCAACAAATGACACATCTCTACTAAAAAACTGATTTCAGTTAATGTTAAAACGACTTATTCAGTAAAAAATAAAATTAAAATAAGTAACAAGTTATGCTATTGTTTTTACCCTCTCAAATCAAGAGCAAACTGCATTCGAGCGTCATTATTTCTCGCTGCCGGTTAGTACAATATTGGCGATAGTTGCGACAGTTCTTCCAAACCCAGAAATCACTGTGTTTAAACAATAATAATAATAATAATAATAATAATAATAATAAAAGCTTTTACAAAACATGCGAGAACTCTCTATATTTCGCGGCATAGCGAAAAAAATTTACAAATTTCGATATTTTTTTCAAATTTTTTTATGTTTAAAAATTGTAGAAAAAATATCACGATTTCCAATTTTTTTTTAAAATCTTTATATAACCCGGAGCGGCTTTTTCGAAGGGTTTTTTCTTGTATAATCCGCGGACTATACACCCGAAAATACGGTACTTAGATTATTTATTTTATAAATATTCAGAAAGAAATTATCTTAAAGGTATTCAAAGATTCAACCAGAGTTCCTAAATGCCACGATATTTTCGAAAATATTAAATATTCCGGACAAATATTGAATATGTTATACTTTTTTTTTTAATATTCAATCTATTAAAAGATAGAAAACCAACGATTATAAATGCACAAATAAAGTATGAAAAGGGAGCAAACAGCTGTTTCGAATCTACTATCGAGATTCTTCTTCAGTGCAAAAACTCAGCGAGCTAGACAAAGCAAAACTGAGCCAACTTCGCTCATTTTTTCTTTCAAATTTGAATTAAATATTCAGTTATTATTATTTTTTTTTTTCAAAATCTCCTTTTAGTTCAATTTTAAAATTCAGAGAGTTCACAATATAAGCCATAATTTTAACAAGCAAAATTGTTGAAAAGGTAAATTGTTCCCTTAAAAGGAATTCTTGAATTCAATGCTATCTTAGTAAACCTGCTTCATTTCGTTAAAATATATCTCACTAAAAATCAAGAAAAATACTCCTGAACAAATCTATTAAAAGATAAATCGAATGTAAGTGTACGCCTTTAGAAAAAATCGATAACATAAAAATGCGTAATAAGGTATTCGAAGCTTCAACCAGAGTTTCTAAATAACATCATATTTAAAAATAACCGACATTTTGATATATATTCAACATTTTACATATTTTCTTTCAAAATAGTCAATTTATTGAATATTGTAAATATTTTCAGATTTAAGAGTGTCCGGGGCACAAAAATCTTCAAATTTTCTGAAAAAAAAAAAAGTATTTAGATTTTATTTTTATTTATTTATTTATTTATTTATTTATTTTTAATGCTTATAACGAAGCTTAAATCATATTTCTATTTTAATTAGAAGAGGAAATATTATTTTGTTCGTTATGGTTTGTTTTCAAAATCAAGATTTCAAGCAATGATTGTCTGAATATAACTTCTAGTAAAAAAGCGTTTTTTTTTTTTTTTTTTTTTTTCCCATGATAGAATTTTTTACAATTTCTCACATATTTAAATCGTTATAATTCAAGAACCGTTAAAGATAAATGCTTCAAAATTTTAACTTGTCTTTTTTGATTGCTTTACTTTGATTCAGCAAATCTGAATATATTTAGTTTTGAAAATATGATTTTTTTTTTTTTTTTTTTTTTTTTTTTTTTTTTTTTTTTAAGAAATAAGTTACTTTATTTTTTTTTTTCAGTTTTTACTTTAACAATTTTAACTTTCTAAAAAATTAATATTTTAAAAAAGCTGCATCAAAATTAAGATTGCGATATTTTTGTTTATTTAAATGTAATAATAACTAGCAAAAGCCATGCTTTGTTTGGATTCGCAAAGCATTATTTTATAAAACAGATATTTGAAAGTAACAATATTTTTTTTTTAATTGTTATTATTTTTGCATCTTTATTAAACAAAAACGTTATTTTATGTTTTGGCGCATTTTAATTTTTTACTTATGATGTAAAACTGGCATAAGATATTTTCGAAGCAAACTTTTACAATTTTTTTTTTTTTTTAATTTTCAACTAAAAGCTCTTTTAAAGATGTTTTTACAATTTCAAGTAGCCACTGGTGTTTTTTAATTGTTTGAAATATGCATGTTTCCAATCTTAGTAATCAACATCCGATAATCTTTGATAGCTATTTTAGAATAATATATTTGAAGAAAGCTTGAAGAAAGTTACTTCTTCAAAATCCTATTTTCTGGAAAAAACATTTGAAATCTGCTTTCGTTGATACTATGAATTTTCAACTGTAAAACATTTTATTTTAATTTCTTCATTTTTAGGTGCGTTCGTAATTATGTAAATACGTAGCACCTATTGTTGTCGCTCAGTCCGTCCGTCTGTCTGTCCGTCTGTCTGTCTGTCCGTCCGTCTGTCCGCATATAACAACGCAAAAACTACCCAACCGAATCGTTTGAAATTTAAAATACATAATTATAACATAATTTTGTCGAGTCATTTCAAATTTTATGAAAATCGGATGGATAGATCAATTACAGGGACATTCAAAAGGATTCCGTTACATTACTGTCAATAGGGAAAAAAATTTTAAATGCATTTTAATCGTTTGAAATTTAAAACATATAATTATTGCGTAATTTTGTCGAGTCATTTCAAATGCTATGAAAATCGGATGCATAGATCAATTACAGGGACAATCAAAAGGTTTCCGTTACATTACGGTCAATGGGGAAAAAGTTTCAAATGCATTTTTATGATGTTACACTCATTCGAACATAATAAAATTGGCATGAATCTATGAAATATATACTAAAATATGCATTCTGTACAATTTGTGATGTAAAGAATTTTTATTATTAAATTACAGGGCCACACAAAAGTATTCCACTATATAATGCTATACGGGGAAACATGGTTTGGTACGTGTTATAACAACTATATTCAACTATTTCACATTTTATGAATAAGATATACGTTGCTGAGGTGTAATAAAAATTACTTCCTGCATATTTACAGAAACGTAAAGATTTCGACTACTATACTGTATCCGGAGTACGCTCTACTATATCAGCAAGATCTGAATATTTTTAAAACTTCGTTATCGTACGAACGCACCTCATTTGCTACGTTCACGTGCAATTTCCAACTTGTTTTACATGTTAGCGTATGAGAATTGCTGTAATTCTCTCCGCGTGGGAGAACTGTTTACTTTCTGCGAATGGCAACTCAATTAATGGAATTACCTTTTAACGAAGCGCTCTCTCATTCTCGCAGTGACGTTTTCACGAATAATTATTGTTGTGTTTGCGAACTTATTAAAGTCTTATTTTTCTATAAAATCCTTCTGATTAATGAGTCGATATTATTTAGCCACAATACGACCTTCGCAAAAATATTTATAAAGAGCTTGAACCAACAACTTCACGCAGATCTTTTAATTTTTCATTTATATAACAAATTTAAGAATTAATTTTATTTGTTTACAATTCTTTTGTCATCTGTGCAAACGATTTTGCGGGATAATGAAAACATGTTTTATTTAATAAATTAATCATGATTCTATCTATAATTATTTACTCCATGATTTAAACTTTTTTTTCTGAAAATATACGCGTTTCATTTTTTATTTATTTGCTAAAATGCTTCCGTATTGGAAATGCATGTAAAATAAATTAATTAAAATAATAATTTTTTTAACGTTTTACTGTAAAAAAAATTATATTCTGCAAATCTACAGATCATAATTTATTTTTGTGTTTAATTTGAAGTTAAAAAATTGAATAGTTTTTTTGTAAAGCGTACGACAAATTGTAATTTGAGTGGACTAGTAGAGGATTCGCTTCGCTCATCCTAATAATAAAAAAAAATTACAAATAATATTTTGAGTTGTAACAATTTTAAAGTATCCCACTTTTTAAATTAATTTTAAATTCTTTTAAGAGCATTATGAGACGTTTTATAGTGTGATTTTGTTTACAAATAATATGACTAAACATTAAAAAAAATCGAAATTTTAATTCAATAAATAAAAATTATTTTAAAATGGATCCCGGACCCCCTTAACAGGAATTCTTAAATTTAATGTCATCTTAGAAAACTTGCTTCGTTTCATTCATATATATTTGACTAACAAACGAGAAAAATATCCCTAAACAAATCTAAAAAAATATAAATCGAAAGCAAGTATACGCCCATTAGAAAAAATCGATGCCATAAAAATGTGTAATAAGGTATCCAAAGCTTCAACCAGAGATTCTAAATGTCAAGAATTTTTCGAAAATATTAAAAATATCCGACATTTTAATATAAATTCAATATTTTATACATTTGTTCAAAATACTCAATCTATTGGTGATTATAAGTATTTTCAGATTTAATATGTATTTGAAAATCTTAAAATAGAGGGGAGGGTGAGCAAAAATATAATCTTTAAAAAATGAAAGAATTTGGAAAAATTAAAAAAAATGTAATAGTTATAAAAATTTGAATTAAATATGCAGATTTTTTTAAAAAAATCAAAACGTACTTTTAGTTCAGTTTTGAAATTCAAGGAGTTCACCACATAAGCAATACTTTTTTAAAGCCAACAAATTTCTTGAGAAAGGTGAACTATTCTCTCAAAAGGAATTTTTAAATTTAATGGCACCTTAGAAAATGTGCTTCGTTTCGTTCATGTATATCTAATTAAATGTAGAGAAAAATACTCCTGAACAAATCCAATAAAATATAAATCGAATGTAGGTATACGGCCTTTAGAAAAAATCGATACTATAAAAATGCATAATAGGGTATTCAAAGCTTCAACCAAAGTTCCTAAATGCCATGATGTTTCCGAAAATATTAAAAATACTGACATTTTGGTATACATTCAATACTGTATGTGTATTTTTCAAAATATTCAATCTATTGATAATTATAAATATTTTCAGATTCAATATGCATTTGAAAATCTTAAAAAAGGAGGAAGGCATAGGCTAAAAAAATGTAGAAATTTATATATATATATATATATATATATATATTAATTTGAATTAAATACGCAGTTTTTTTTTTTTCTTTTATACAAAATGTACTTTTAGTTCAGTTTTTAAAATTCAGGGAGTTTACCATGTGAGTCATACTTTTTTTAAACAAACAAAATTGTTGAAAACGTAAAATGCCCCCTTTAAAAGGAATTCTTAAATTTAATGTTACCTTAGAAAACGTGCTTCGTTTCGTTCATATATATCTCACTAAAAATCGAAAAATATTCCTGAACAAATCTAATAAGATATAAATCGAATGTAAGTATACGCCCTTTAGAGAAAATCGATAACATAAAAATGCGTAATAAGGTTTTCAGAGATTCAACCAGAGTTCCGTAATGTCACGATATTTTCGAAAAATATTAAATATTCCGGATATTTTGTTATATATTGAATATTTTATACATTTAAAAAAAAAAAAAAAAAAAAAATTAAACTATTGATAGTTATAAATATTTTCAGATTTAGTATGCATATGAAAATCTTAAAAAAAAGGGGGAGGGGATTGGCAAAAATATAATTTAGAATAAAATGTAAGGATTTTGAAAAAATATATATTTTCAAATTTGAATTAAATATGCAGTTATTATTTTTTTTTTCAAAATCTCCTTTTAGTTCAATTTTAAAATTCAGAGAGTTCACTATATGATTCATACTTTTTAAAAACAAATAAAATTGTTGAAAAGGGTAAACTGCCTCCTTAAAAGAAATTCTTAAATTTAATGTTACCTTAGAAAACGTGTTTCGTTTCGTTCATATATATCTCACTAAAAATCGAGAAAAATATTCCTGAACAAATCGAATAAAATATAAATCGAATATATGTATACGACTTTTAGACAAAATCGATACCATAATAATGCGTAATGAGGTATTCAAATCTTCAACCAGAGTTCCTAAAATGTCACGATATTTTTTAAAATTGTAAAAATACCCGACATTTTGATATATATTTTCGATATTTTATATATTTTTTCAAAATAGTCAATTTATTGATGATTATAAATATTTTCAGATTTAATATGCATTTGAAAATCTTAAAAAAGGGGGGAGGAGTGGGCAAAAATATAATTTAAAAAATATATAAAGATTTTGAAAAAAAAAAATTAAATTTGAATAAAATATGCAGTTTTTTTAATGTGCTTTTAGTTCAATATTGAAATTTAGTGAGTTCACCATTTGAACAATACTTTTTTAAAACAAGCAAAATTGTTGAAATAGGTAAAATGCCCCTTTAAAAGGAATTCTTAAATTTAATGTTACCTTAGAAAACGTGCTTCGTTTCGTCCATACATATCTCGCTAAAAATCGAGAAAAATACTCGTGAACAAATCTAATAAAATATAAATCGAATGTATGTATACGCATTTTAGACAAAATCGATTACCATAAAAATGCTTAATAAGGTAGTCAAAGATTCAACCACAATTCCTAAATGTCACGATATTTTCGAAAATATTAAATATTCCGGATATTTTGATGTATATTGAATATTTATTCATTAAAAAAAATATTTAATCTATTGATGATTATAAATATTTTCAGATTTAGTTTGCATTTGAAAATCTTAAAAAAAAAGGGGGGGGGGGAGGGACTGGCAAAAACATAAATTTTTAAAAGTGTAATAATTTTGAAAAATTATTTTTTTTTCAAATTTGAATTTAAATGTGCAGTTATCATACGAATTAATTATTTCCAGCTGAGCGAAAAATTGCCCAGGCCGGGAATCGAACTCGGATACTTGGCTTACAAGGCCAATGCTTTACCTGTTAAGCTATCTGGGCGATAGCCAGCTGGGATTTTTCGCCCAGATAACCTTATTGGTCGTAACATCTGGTCTGTTATTTGAAACAGCTCGCAGAATAAACCGCAGGTAATGGAACTCCATATAACGATGGATACGTAGATATACTATTATTTTTAACACAATCAAACTGATTGGTAAAGTTATCATACGAATTAATTATTTCCAGCTGAGCGAAAAATTGCCCAGGACGGGAATCGAACCCGGATACTTGGCTTACAAGGTCAATGCTTTACCTGTTAAGCTATCTGGGCGATAGCCGGCTGGGATTTTTTTTTTTTTTCGCTCAGATAACCTTATTGGTCGTAACATCTGGTCTGTTATTTGAAACAGCTCGCAGAATAAACCACAAGTAATGGAACTCCATATAACGATGGATACGTAGATATACTATTATTTTTAACACAATCAAACTGATTGGTAAAGTTATCAAAGTTTCCAGCTGGAAATAATTAATTCGTATGATAACTTTACCAATCAGTTTGATTGTGTTAAAAATAATAGTATATCTACGTATCCATCGTTATATGGAGTTCCATTACTTGCGGTTTATTCTGCGAGCTGTTTCAAATAACAGACCAGATGTTACGACCAATAAGGTTATCTGAGCGAAAAATCCCAGCCGGCTATCGCCCAGATAGTTTAACAGGTAAAGCATTGGCCTTGTAAGCCAAGTATCCGGGTTCGATTCCCGGCCTGGGCAATTTTTCACTCAGCTGGAAATAATTAATTCGTATGATAACTTTACCAGTCAGTTTGATTGTGTTAAAAATAATAGTAAATGTGCAGTTATTATTATTATTTCAAAATCTCCTTTTAGTTCAATTTTAAAATTCAGAGAGTTCACCATATGAGCCATACTTATTAAAAATAAATAAAATTGTTAAAAATGTATAAAATGCCCCCTTAAAAGGAATTTTTAAATTTAATGTTACCTTAGAAAACGTGCTTCGTTTTATTCATATATATCTCATTAAATATCGAAAAAAAAATACTGCTGAACAAATATAATAAAATATAAATCGGAACTAAATATATGCCCTTTAGAAAAAATCGATACCATAAAAATGCGAATAAGGTATTCAAAGATTCAACCAGAGTTCCTAAATGTCACGATATTTTCGAAAGTATTAAGTATTCCTGATATTTTGATAGATATTGAATATTTTATACATTTTTAAAAATATATTCAATCTATTGATCATTATAGATATTTTCAGATATAGTATTCATTTGAAAATTAAAAAAAAAGGGGGGGGGGTTGGCAAAAATATAATTTAAAATAAAATGTAAGGATTTTGAAAAATTAATTTTTTTTTTCAAATTTGAATTAAATATGCAGTTATTGTTATTTTTTCAAAATCTCCTTTTAGTTCACTTTTAAAATTCAGAGAGTTCACCATATGAGCCATACTTTTTTTAAAGCGAATAAAATTGTTGAAAAAAGTAAAATGCTCCCTTAAAAGGAATTCTTAAAATTAATGTTACTTTAGAAAACGTGCTTCGTTTCATTCATATATATCTCACTAAAAATCGAGAAAAATACTCGTGAACAAATCTAATAAAATATAAATCGAATGTAAGTATATGCCCTTAAGTCAAAATCGATACCATAAAAAAGCGTAACAAGGTATTTGAATCTTGAACCAGAGTTCCTAAATGAAACGAAATTTTCGAAAATATTAAAAATACCGGACAATTTGATATATATTCAATATTTTGTATATTTTTTCAAAATAGTCAATTTATAGATGATTATAAATATTTTCAGATTTAATATGCATTTGAAAATCTTAAAAAAAGGGGGAGGGGTGGAAAAAATATAATTAAAAAAATGTATAAAGATTTTGAAAAAATAAAAAAAAAATTATATAAGTTTTAGTAATATATTCTAGTTAAATAATTAATATAGTAATATATTAATTGATTAAAAATAAAAATATAATACTTCTAACAGTAGCATTTATTTTTTTTTCTAAATATATTATGAATTATATAGTATAATATATGTTCTACTAATTTTTATAATTATTGTTACAACTTTATTTTATTATCTATGTGATTTATACTATGACCATAACCTTGACTGTTAGTAAGTCACATGTAGTTTGTATCTGATTGCACTACAAATCTTGCTAGGATTTGGGTAATGGTAAATATTTTAGTATATATATGTTACAGGCCAAACCCGATTTTAGGCCAAACTAGATTGGTCTAGGCCAAACTAGTTTATCCTAACGCCCATCGGATGGACTAGTTTTTCTTAGGCCAAACCGGTCTATCCTAACGCCCATCGGATAAACTAGTTTTTCCTAGGCCAAACCGGTCTATCCTAAGGCCCATCGGATAAACTAGTTTTTCCTAGGCCAAACTAGTCTATCCTAAGGCCCGTAGGACAATCTAGTTTTTCCTAGGCCAAACTAGTTTGGCCTAACTGTTATAGGATATACTAGTTTAGCCTGCTGTTTATTGGTCTGAACTACTTTCTCCTAGGCCGATCTAGTTTATCCTAGGTCAATTCAATTTGGCGTGATTTTATTGAATTCAATGACCGCCACAGCGCCAACATTCTAGTTTGTCCTAGGCTGATCTAGTTTATCCTAGGCCAATTTAATTTTACGCGTTTTTAGCTCGCAGGCGTCAAAGTCTGAGAAATAATGGGCTCGCAGGTTTTGTATGTATGAATGTACGTATGTATGTACGAATGTACGTACGTATGTACGTGCGTATGTACGTAACGCGATAACTCGTGATAGAAATATCCGATTTGCTTCAAATTTTGGATGCATGTTCATTGATATAAGGTACTTTTCTGATTAATTTTGGGAATTCATTGGATAAGAATAAAGGGAAGCGAACGGGAGGCTAGTCCCCCACCGTTAATTTAGAGAAATGGATTTTTGATGCAGAATTGTCAGTTTTCATTTAAAATTTTAGATATAGGATCATTCTGACAAGGCACCCCCATTATTAGTTGTGGATGTTTATTGTTTAAGTGTAAAAAAAGGGCAATGTAGGTTAACCCCTCCCCATAATTTAGATAAATGGTTTTTGACGCAGAATTTACGGATTTGCTACACATTTGTATATAGGTTCTTTCTGATAAGGCGATTCCCTGAATAGTTTTGGGGATTAATGGTTAATTATGAAGGGAAAAATTACATCTCTTACACAGAAAAAACTAGTTTATCCTATGGGCATTTAGATAAACAAGTTTGGTGTAGAAAAATCTAGTTTATCCAATCGGCATAAGGATAAAATAGTTTGGTCGAGGCTAATTTAATTTAGCTCGAAAACGGGTCTGGCCAGTAAAAAACATATCTTTCACTAGAAAAAGTAAAAATGTGTGTCAAGAGTCATTGCTTATAACACCAATACAGAAATTTAACATGTTCACCTTAAGAGCCTGCATCAGTCAAACCGAAACTCAAAATCCGATCACAAACCTATGCGTGTTGCCACCAGGAAGGCGTATCCCGAACCCAAAGATTGACACTTTAAAAGACCAATGATATTTTCCAAGCTTGTAATTAATAAGAAAATGGTCATCTCACGCCACCCTTTACCTCCAGGCGATAAAAAGGGGATAAGATACGCCAGGAAGAAAAAAGTCATTAGTAAATGCTAAAAACTCTCGCACCTTTTCAATACTGATAGCCCGAGGGATATGTGCATTTGGATAGTTTCTTCGAGATCATTTCTGACCAAAACAGTCGGATCCGTTTTAAAACAAGTCGACATTGACCTTTTTTAGTTAGATAGTTTCAAGTGAAATTTATATGTAATTTTAAAAGACAACATACAGATCGTGATTATTATGTCAGAGATTGCACAATAAACATTTTCCAAAGAATCTCCTCTACATTTTAATATTTTTAAATGATTTTTTTAGCATTGAATAGCTGAGATCATTGAACTGTACAAAGATCGTTTTATATTTTTTCGATTTTGTTACGAGTATTTTATAGTGGCTTACATCAATAGAGCGAAATCCCAAGATAGAAATTTTTGAGATATCTCGTTTGTATTTTAATATTTTTAAATGATTTTTTTTAGCATTGAACAGCTGAGATTTTTCGGTATAAAGACCGTTTTGTACTTTTTTTATTTTGTTTACAGGTGTTTTAAAGAGGCTACTTCAGTCAAGTGAAATCCAATGGAAGAAATTTATAAAAATATCTCTTCTACATTTTTATATTTTTAAATTATTTTTTGGCATTCGATATCTCAGATATTTCGGTACAAAGACCGTTTTGTACTTTTTCGACCTTGTTTAGGGGAATTTTAAAAAAGCTACTTAAATCAAAGGAAATCCAATGGTAGGAACAGTGTTGCCAGTGGGCTACTTTTTTTAAAATCAGATTTTTTGACTGGCACCACCTTTTTGTAACGTTAAATCACCTTTTGTTTTGGCCTTAATTATCTTGTCACTGAATAAGACACATTTTATCATTTGTAAAAAGTGGTGCCAATCAAGAATTTGAATTAAAAAAAAGTAGCCCGTCTGGCAACACTGGGTAGGAATTTATAAACATATCTCTTCTACATTTTAATATTTTTATATGATTTTTTTGTCATTGGATAGCTGAGATCCTTCGGTACAAAGACCGTTTTGTACATTTTCGACTTTGTTTAGAGGAATTTTAAAAAAGCTACTTCAGTCAAGTGAAATCCAGTGGTAGGAATTTATAAAAATATCTCTTCTACATTTTAATATTTTTAAATGAATTTTTGTCATTGGATAGCTGAGATATTTCGGTACAAAGATCGTTTTGTACTTTTTCGACTTTGTTTAGGGAAATTTTAAAAAATCTACTTCAGTCAAGTGAAATCCAGTGGTAGGAATTTATAAAAATATCTCTTCTACATTTTAATATTTTTAAATTATTTTTTGGCATTCGATATCTCAGATCTTTCGGTACAAAGACCGTTTTGTACTTTTTCGACTTTGTTTAGGGGAATTTTAAAAAAGCTACTTCAGTCAAGTGAAATCCAATGGTAGAAATTTATAAAAATATCTCTTCTAAATTTTACTATTTTTAAATGATTTTTTTGTCATTGGATAGCTTAGATCTTTCTCTACAAAGACCGTTTTGTACTTTTTCGACTTTGTTTAGGGAAATTTTAAAAAATCATCTTCAGTCAAGTGAAATCCAGTGGTAGGAATTTATAAAAATATCTCTTCTACATTTTAATATTTTTAAATTATTTTTTGGCATTCGATATCTCAGATCTTTCGGTACAAAGACCGTTTTGTACTTTTTCGACTTTGTTTAGGGGAATTTTAAAAAAGCTACTTCAGTCAAGTGAAATCCAATGGTAGAAATTTATAAAAATATCTCTTCTACATTTTAATATTTTTAAATGATTTTTTTGTCATTGGATAGCTTAGATCTTTCTCTACAATGACCGTTTTGTACTTTTTCGACTTTGTTTAGGGGAATTTTAAAAAAGCTACTTCAGTCAAGTGAAATCCAATTGTAGGAATTTTATAAAAATATGCCTTCTACATTTTAATATTTTTAAATGATTTTTATGTCATGGGATGGCTGAGATCTTTCTGTACGAAGACCGTTTTTTACATTTTCGACTTTCTCTAGGGGAATTTTAAAAAAGCTACTTCAGTCAAGTGAAATCCAATGGTAGAAATTTCTAAAAGTATCTCTTCTACATTTTAATATTTTTAAATAATTTTTTGTCATGGGATAGCTCAGATCTTTCGGTACAAAGACCGTTTTGTACTTTTTCGACTCTGTTTAGGGGAATTTTAAAAAAGCTACTTCAGTGATGTGAAATCCAATGGTAGAAATTTATAAAAATATCTCTTCTACATTTTAATATTTGTAAATTAATATATTTGGCATTCGATATCTCAGATCTTTTGGTACAAACACCGTTTTGTACTTTTTTGATTTTGTTTACAGTTGTTTTAAAGAGGCTACTTCAGTTAAATGAAATCCAATGGTAGAAATTTATAAAAATATCTCTTCTATATTTTAATATTTTAAAATGAATTTTGTCATTGGATAGCTGAGATCTTTCGGTACAAAAACCTTTTTTTATTATTATTTTTATTTTTATTTTTATTTATTTATTTATTTTTTTTTTTACAGCTGTTTTAAGGAGGCTACTTCAGTCAAGCGAAATCCTATAGTAAAATTTTATAAATATGTCTTTTTACTTTTAAAGATTTTTAAATGATTTTTGGCATTCGATGTCTTTTCGACAGTTAAAGATTTTTAAATGATTTTTTTGTCATGGGATAGCTGAGATCTTTAGGTACAAATACCGTTTTGTATTTTTTTTTATTTTGTTTAGAGGTGTTTTAAAGAGGCTACTTCAGTCAAGTGAAATCCAATGGTAGAAATTTATAAAAATATCTCTTCTACATTTTAATACTTTTATATGATTTTTTGGCATTCGATATCTCAGATCTTTCGATACAAAGGCCGTTTTGTACTTTTTTGATTTTGTTTTAAAGACAGGTGTTTTAAAAAGGCAAATGAAATCCAATGGTAGTAATTTATAAAAATATCTCTTCTACACTTTAATACTTTTAAATGATTTTTTGTCATTGGATAACTTAGATCTTCCTGTACAAAGACCGTCTTTTACATTTTCGACTTTCTTTAGATGAATTTTAAAAAAGCTACTACAGTCAAGTGAAATCCAATGGTAGAAATTTATAAAAATATCTCTTCTACATTTTAATATTTGTAAATTAATATATTTGTCATTCGATATCTCAGATCTTTTGGTACAAAGACCGTTTTGTACTTTTTTGATTTTGTTTACAGGTGTTTTAAAGAGGCTACTTCAGTCAAATGAAATCCAATGGTAGGAATTTATAAAAATATCTCTTCTACATTTTAATATTTTTATATGATTTTTTTGTCATGGGATGGCTGAGATCTTTCGGTGCAAAGACCGTTTTGTACTTTTTCGACTCTGTTTAAGGGAGTTTTATAAAAGCTGTTTCAATCAAGTGAAATCCAATGGTAGAAATTTATAAAAATATCTCTTCTACATTTTAATATTTTTAAATGATTTTTTTGTCATTGGATAGCTTAGATCTTTCTGTACAAAGACCGTTTTGTACTTTTTCGACTTTGTTTAGAGGAATTTTAAAAAAGCTACTTCAGTCAAGTGAAATCCAATGGTAGAAATTTATAAAAATATCTCTTCTACATTTTAATATTTGTAAATTATTATTTGGCATTCGATATCTCAGATCTTTTGGTACAAAGACCGTTTTGTACTTTTTTGAGTTTGTTTAGGAGAATTTTAAAAAAGCTACTTCAGTGAAGTGAAATCCAATGGTAGAAATTTATAAAAATATCTCTTCTACATTTTAATATTTGTAAATAATTATTTGGCATTCGATATCTCAGATCTTTCGGTGCAAAGACCGTTTTGTACTTTTTCGACTCTGTTTAAGGGAATTTTATAAAAGCTGTTTCAATCAAGTGAAATCCAATGGTAGAATTTTATAAAAATATCTCTTCTACATTTTAATATTTGTAAATTAATATATTTGTCATTCGATATCTCAAATCTTTTGGTACAAAGACCGTTTTGTACTTTTTTGATTTTGTTTACAGGTGTTTTAAAGAGGCTACTTCAGTCAAATGAAATCCAATGGTAGGAATTTATAAAAATATCTCTTCTACATTTTAATATTTATAAATGATTTTTTTGTCATGGGATGGCTCAGATCTTTCTGTGCAAAGACCGTTTTGTACTTTTCCGACTCTGTTTAAGGGAATTTTAAAAAAGCTAATTCAGTGAAGTGAAATCCAATGGTTGAAATTTATAAAAATATCTCTTCTACATTTTAATATTTGTAAATTATTATTTGGCATTCGATATCTCAGATCTTTTGGTACAAAGACCGTTTTGTACTTTTTTGACCTTGTTTAGGGGAATTTTAAAAAAGCTACTTCAGTCAAGTGAAATCCAATGGTAGAAATTTATAAACATATCTCTTCTACATTTTAATATTTTTATATGATTTTTTTGTCATGGGATGGCTGAGATCTTTCGGTGCAAAGACCGTTTTGTACTTTTTCGACTCAATTTAAGGGAATTTTATAAAAGCTGTTTCAATCAAGTGAAATCCAATGGTAGAAATTTATAAAAATATCTCTTCTACATTTTAATATTTTTAAATGATTTTTTTGTCATTGGATAGCTTAGATCTTTCTGTACAAAGACCGTTTTGTACTTTTTCGACTTTGTTTAGAGGAATTTTAAAAAAGCTACTTCAGTCAAGTGAAATCTAATGGTAGAAATTTATAAAAATATCTCTTCTACATTTTAATATTTTTAAATGATTTTTTTGGCATTTCATAGCTGCGATCTTTCGGTACAAAGACTGTTTTGTATTTTTTTTTTTTTTTTTTTTTTTTTTTTTTTTTTTGTTTAGAGGTGTTTTAAAGAAGCTACTTTATTCAAGCAAAATCCTATAGCAGAATTTTATAAATATATCTTTTTATTTTTAAAGATTTTTAAATGATTTTTTGGCATTCGATATCTCAGATCTTTCGGTACAAAGACCGTTTTGTACTTTTTCGACTTTGTTTAGGATAATTTTAAAAAAACTACTTCAGTCAAGTGAAATCAAATGGTAGTAATAACAAAAAAAAAAAAAAAAAAAAAAAAAAAAAAAAATATATATATATCTTCTACATTTTAATGTTTTTAAATGTTTTTTTTTTTTTTTTTTTTGCTTTGGATATCTCAGATCTTTTGGCACAAAGACTGTTTTGTACTTTTTCGACTTTGTTTAAGGGAATTTTAAAAAAGCTACTTCAGTCAAGTGAAATCCAATGCAGGAAATTTATAAAAATATCTCTTCTACATTTTAATATTTTAAAAATATTTTTTGGCATTCGATATCTCAGATCTTTCGGTACAAAGACCGTTTTGTACTTTTACGACTTTGTTTAGGGGAATTTTAAAAAAGCTACTTCAGTCAAGTGGATTCCAATGGTAGAAATTTATAAAAATATCTCGTCTACATTTTAATATTTTTAAATGATTCTGTTGTTATGAGATAGCTAAGATCTTTCGGTACAAAGACCGTTTTGTACTTTTTCGACTTTGTTTACAGGTGTTTTAAAGAGGCTACTTCAGTCAAGTGAAATCCATTGGTAGAAATTTATAAAAATATCTCTTCTACATTTTAATATTTTTAAGTGATTTTTTTTTCATTGGATAGCTGAGATCCTTTGGTACAAAGACCGTTTTGTACTTTTTTAATATTGTTGCAGCGTATATAGGGTTCTTTCGATCTTATGGTTAGACAACTTCAAACTCTTTTCTCTTAGAAAAGTAGAAAATAATTTATTTACAGATCTTCAGAACAACAGAGTCTTCGAAACTCACAAATATTACAAGATATTCCAAAATAACTGTTTAAATCTATCGAACAAGTACAAATATAGGTCGCAGAGACTCTTTATACAATGTATCAACACTATATCACATTCAAAACAACGTAGATAAAACTCAATACATCAAGCAAACTTGCTTGGACAATCTCTAGTAGCTCACTCAATGACTGACTGGTAAATAATAACAACAACAGCTCGTATCGCTCTCCTTATATATAGTCTCGTAGCATGTGCTAGAAATTTCTAGAAAAACCTGGAAAACCACGGAACAACAAACAATGTATCAGTAGACCTAAGGGGGGTTACCAGAGAGGAAAGGGTTACCATCGCCAACAATCGCCAAGTTTGTCGCCAACTTGGCGATATATCGCCAAATTTGGCGACCAAAATTAGTCGCCAAAAGTGACGCCAACTTGGCGATATCTTCATTATTTCGCCAATCTGCCGTAGACATACACTGAAAATAATGGACAAGTTTGCTTGATAACAGAGACAATGTAACAAAAACTAATATAAGTAAAGGAATGGAGCTTAATAAGATTATTTACATTATTTTACAGTACAAACACTAACTATTTACAAAATTCGTAACACTACCCCCTCCTCAAAGACTGCACGTCCCGGGCAGTGCAATCCTTGAGTTAGAGGAGAACACTTAAAATAAATAAACAAATAAATAAATAAATAAATAATAACAATAATAATAAAATTTACATAAATAAGAACTAATTACTATTTACATATTTACAAAAAGTGACTTTCATGACCATGGTCTAAAATTCTAGTTTTGAATTTCTAATCACTTTGGCCAAAATAAGGGGCTAGCCGGTTATAGTGTACGACCTTGGGTTTGGCGTGTGGCGATTTTCGTATGCGTACGACGACGTCATTCAGCCTGTTGACGACTATGTAAGGACCGTCCCAGTTTCTTTGTAATTTTGGCGACAGTCCCTTACGACGGATCGGATTCCACAACCAAACTTTGTCACCTTCGTTGAACTCATGTCCTGTTGCCTTTGTGTCGTACCGTGTCTTCATCTTTTCCGTTGCCAGTCCGATTCGGTTCCTCGCTAGACGATGAATCTCCTCAATCCGCGCCTGGAGTTTATCGACATATTCCTCAGGCGATGAAGGAGCATCAGGAGGACGGCCAAACAAAAGATCAGCAGGCAGACGAAGATCACGACCAAAGAGCATTTGAGAAGGGGAGTAACTAGTGGCCTCATGAGTGGCACTCCTGTAGGCAAGCAGGAAAAGAGGCAATTTCTTGTCCCAGTCCTGTTGGTCTCTAGACACCAAGAGAGAGAGGCTATTTAGGATGGTACGATTGAAATGCTCCACCATGCCGTCCGATTGAGGATGTAGGGGTGTAGTTCGAGTTTTGTCCATGCCGAGTAGTCCACACATTTCCTTAAACACAGTCGAATCGAAGTTCCTTCCTTGATCGGAATGGATTTGAAGAGGAACTCCATATCTGGAAACCCAGTGTTGAACTAGTATGTCTGCTACTGTTACCGCCTCTTGATTAGGAATGGCGTAGGCTTCAGGCCACTTAGTGAAGTAGTCCATGACAACGAGGATGTACTTATTGCCATCAGATGTTCTCAGAGGAAGAGGACCCAGGATGTCTAGTGCAATTCGTTCGAAAGGAGCTCCTACATTATAACACTGCAGTCGCCCACGGGTGCGCCTCTTTGGACCTTTACGTGCTACACAGGTGTCACAAGTTCGACACCATTTCTCTACATCACTGCGAACATTATTCCAGTAGAAACGCTCTCGAACCTTTTGCAGGGTCTTCATTACACCAAAATGACCTCCTGTGGGACTACCATGCAGTTCTTGAAGGACTATAGAAATTCTCGACTTAGGGAGTAGTAGTTGCCATCTACATGTCTTTCCATCGTCAGACTCCCATTTTCGGTACAAGATGCCGTTCTTCAAATGTAAGGAATCCCAGAGAGCCCAATAACGTTTAGTCGTAGGATGGTAATGGGCCATGTCTTGCCAGCTGGGCTTCCTGTTGGACTCCTCTTTCAGCTCTAGAATTGGCTTAATTTCAGGATCAGCAAGTTGATCTTTACGCAGGCTCTCGTCACTCCACGGATCTTGCGATGATGTAGACCCAGTTGTAACTTGTCTTACTATAGGACCTTTGACATTAAATTTCTTCTCAGCCCGGTCGCAGTATCTACAATTCTCTGAGCAGGGTCTTCTTGAGAGAGCATCTGCATTTCCATGTGATGAGCCTTTTCGATGGCGTATCTCCATATCGTACTCTTGAAGCTTTTGTATCCACCTGGCTATCTGGCCTTCAGGGTTCTTAAAATTCAATAGCCAAGTTAGAGAAGCATGATCAGTTCGGATCAGGAACTTTCGACCGTAAAGATAGTGATGAAAGTGGTCTATGGCTTTCACTGCAGCAAGAAGCTCTTTTCTTGTTACGCAGTAGTTTCGCTCGGCCTTTGACAAGCACTTGCTGAAATAGGCGATAACACACTCCTGACCGTCGATTTCCTGGGACAGTACAGCGCCAATGCTTTCGTTGCTTGCATCCGTATCAAGTATAAACTGTTTATCGATTTGAGGATACGACAGAATTGGAGTGGATGTCAAGGCCTCCTTAAGCTTTTCGAAAGCAGCGTCACATTCCTGTGTCCACATAAAATTTTGATTGGCTTCTGTTAATTTATGAAGTGGTCTTGAAAGTGGTCATAACGTTTTTTAGTACATATAAAATCCAATAGATGTCACTGTGCGATTTTAAAACGCGCTATCGTTATGTTTTCGCCAGTCTACTTAAGTATGAGAAAGTTTCAAGCTGGCTGTCGTTCCATGTGGTTTAGTCGGTAGAACGTCAGTGCGCCATACTGATGGCCCGGGTTCGATTCCCAGCATGGAATTTTTTTCACTATGTTGGCATTAACGCCTATAAGCAATTAAAAGAATTTGAAATATTGTATTCAAGGCGAATTTTCTCTCTGGGAAAATTTCCTTGCATTAATATGTCAGTGTAATTTTTTTTTCGATTTAATTTTTTTTTTCGAAACTTTGTTTTTCTTAAAAAATTACAGTAAATATTTGATATTTCCCAACGTTTTTTGAATGATCGACTTGCTTTTTTTTTTTTTAATGTATGTCTGAACCTTATCTAACTACTTCTTCAAGATTTCTTTAGATAAACCGACCAGCGTAGCGGGCGAAGGCCGCTAGTATTAAAATAAAATAAAACTTTCAACGTTTCGCGCCGTCTTCTGCGGGCGTCTTCAGGAAAAAATATGAAATGGAAGGACTACGTTTGCATGTTGTTCGAGAGATAATATTTCTACTAAATTAAAATTAAATGAATTAAAATTTAAAAAATGTTGCCAATTACACGTGAGTAAAAATTAAAATACTGCAAGGAAATAAAATTTTAAGGTTTTATGATGTTATGCCATATTTTTGGTATATTGTAGGATAAATTATCATTACATGGTTTATTTTCTCGTGCTATGATTTCGATGGATTCTCGTATTTTACCTTGAACTGGGTTATTGCATGGAACTATGATTTTGGCTTCCTCAAAATTAATATGGCAACCCTTGTTCGCCAAGAAGAAGCGAGCAAGGGCAGTATTCTGTTTATATTGTTCTATATCTCTGCGATGTTCTTTAATTCTAATTAAAAGTTTCCACGTTGTCATGCCGATGTAGACTTTTTAAAGATTATTAGATAAAATAATGGGGATTTTATAAATACCAGATTTTTGATCTATTTGAATTTTGTCGGTTTTATCTGTAACGAGGTCAATGAGATATGGAGGAGGAATGGCGGCAAGTTTTATGTTATATTTTTGTGCGATCTTTTTTACTTTTTCAAATATGTAAGGAATATGATGAAATTTTCTGTAAACCATAAGTTTATTTTGTCGTTGGCCAGATGTGGGGGGTTCTGACAACGCGGAAACTTTTAATTAGAATTAAAGAACATCGCAGAGATATAGAACAATATAAACAGAATACTGCCCTTGCTCGCTTCTTCTTGGCGAACAAGGGTTGCCATATTAATTTTGAGGAAGCCAAAATCATAGTTCCATGCAATAACCCAGTTCAAGGTAAAATAATAGAATCCATCGAAATCATAACACGAGAAAATAAACCATGTAATGATATTTATCCTACAATATACCAAAAATATGGCATAACATCATAAAACCTTAAAATTTTATTTCCGTGCAATATTTTAATTTTTACTCACGTGTAATTGGCAACATTTTTAAAATTTTAATTCATTTAGTTTTTAATTTAGTAGAAATATTATCTCTGGAACAAGATGCAAACGTAGTCCTTCCATTTCATATTTTCCTGAAGACGCCCGCAGAAGACGGCGCGAAACGTTGAAAGTTTTATTTTATTTTAATATGTACTAATGTATATTAAAATTCCTGTTTTGTGCACTACTGAGCAATGTGTTATTATTAGTTAAATTTTATGGTGCAACTGTCCTATATATATTTATATATATTTTAATTTGAATTAAAAATGCAGGTTTTTTTTTTTTTCAAAATGTGTTTTTAGTTTAATATTGAAATTCAGTGAGTTCACCATTTGAACCATACTTTTTTAATAGAAACCTAATTGTTGAAAAAGGTAAAATATTTAGTGAAATTTTCCTGCTACACTGACAAACAAGACAAAAAAAAGTTCTGTTATTCTATGATTAAAATTGACCGAATAATACCTGTTTAAAGTTAGAGCATATTCCTTGCTGCAAACTTAGTGGAAATATAATTTTATCAGATATACATTAAAAAGTGGTTGAGAGTAAAATTAATACTGCAACATAAATTAGAATTACTTTATCATTTTGACATAGGAATGCAAAATACACAACTTGTAGTAAACATATAAGAAAAAAAAAATAAACATAATTTTCCTTAAATAAAATGATGCAAATTAGCAGCCTCAATTCTTTACAAAATGATACATATTTTAAAATGCTATTAGATTAGTAACACTAGCCTGCAAAAGTTGGGTTATGTCATGTCTTTTAGTTTTTGATAATTGATTCTTATGTATTTTGTAAAGCTAAATCCAAAATTGATCTTTTTTTTTTTTTTTTTTCATTAACACGTACAGATTTTTTACAAATCATAATTTTTAAAGTTAAAAAAAAAAGGACGATTTTAGAAATTTTACTAGTAATTAGAACGCCAGTACTACTGTTTTTCAACGGAAAAATTTCTCTAAATTCCAGAAAAAAATCTTAATAAACGGAAAAATGTCTGGAATTTATGGAATTTTTTCCGTTAAAAAACAGTAAATTGTACTGTCGTTCAGATTACCAATATAATTTCCGTAAAATTTACCGGTTTTTTTTTTTTTTTTTTTTTTTTTTTTTTTTTTTTAACAGTGTTGGAAGTTGGAACATGAGGTAGGTTGGGAGAAAACTTTTATCTCATAAAATCCATGGGGGGGGGGGGGGAGGTCGTCCATGGATTCTTAGGATATCATAGAGACGAAAATTATGAAAAAAATATTGTTGTTTCATTAAAAACTATCATGCAATGGGTGTGAACATGTCTCTGAAGATACATTTCGTCCATTCACACCCGGATTCTTTACCTGAAAATTTGCACTCCGTGAGTGACGAGCAGGGCGAGCATTTTCACCAAGACCACAAACTTTTTTGAAGAGAGACACAAAGGTTTTGGGGACAAAATTTTCTTAGGGCCCTTCCATAAACAGGGTTCGTACCAGGGCCGTAGCTAAGGGGGCGCTATCGGCGGCTCAGCCCCCCTAAAATATTTTGAGCCCCCCCAGGAAAAGATTCCAGGTCACTCAATGAATATGTGTTCCAAAAATCTAAATGAAATTCTATTCAAAAACCTAATTTAGTTTTGAGACCCTTTCACAGTTTTGCAGAATTACTAAATTGTATCTAAAATAGGTGTTCCAATACTCCCTCATCCTATTTATACATATGAAGCTAACATGATGTTTAAATTTTCACCAGTTATACACTCAGAACTTTCATCATCATATACTTTTCTTAGCATAAAATGTAGGTAGTACAACAGTTTAATAAGAAACATATTACCTAGAATGTGAATATGCACTAATTTATCTTATTCTGCGTCAAAGAGAAAAAGAAAAAAAAATTATGGCCCCCCCCCCCTCCTAGAATCTCTTGAGCCCCCCCTACTGTTCCCTTCTAGCTACGGCCCTGGTTCGTACGCTTCAAGGATCCTTTACCAGAATGTTTGTAAAGTAATATTTGCCTTATTTAGTGGGAAAAAATCTACTTTTAGCTATATCAATCAGTTCTTTATTAGTTTTCCGGTGCAAAAGCACCTAAAATCCCAGGAATCCCCTGACGCGTACGAACCAAGTTCGGATCTGAAGAGTCCTCAAGGGGGGGGGGGGGATTTTAGAAATTTGGAAAATCAAGTCTAATGCACGGTTCGGAGCTCATTTTTTTTAATGCGGGTCATGTTTCGTCTACTTCTTTGCTGTGGGTCGGGTTTGGGTCCGGTTAGCTTCAATTTTTTGCCCCTGGTAATGTTAATTTCTACTTGGGTCGTGTTTGTGTCCGGTTAGCTTCCATTTTTTATTTCTGGTCGGGTTAATTTCTACTTGGGTCTTGATTAGGTCCGGTTAGCTTCCACTTTTTGCTCCTGGTCTGGTTAATATCTACTTGGGTCGTGATTGGGTCCGATTGACTTCTACTCTTTGCTAAGTTCGAGTTAATTTCTGATTTTTTGCTTTTGCGTCGGATTTGGGTCCGGCTGACTACTACATTTTGTTGTTGATCGGGTTGACTTTTACTTTTTAGCTGTGCTTAGCGCATTTGGGGCAGTTTGACAATACAATTCTGATTTGGGGCAGTTTAGGATTTGGTTTTTGCTTTTGAGAGAAGGGTTCGGGTTGACCCTATTTTGATTGGAATGAGTCCTTTGATAAAATATTCGTTCTCTTTCGCAATCTTTGTACAAAATGTGCGTCTGTTTCACGATCCTTTGAAGAAATTCGTGTTTTCTCCGCGAACATTTCACAAAATTTAATGTCCGGTTGGCTTCTATTTTATGCTGCACAGGTCGGGTTAATTTTTACTTTTTGTTGTGAATCGCGTTTAAATCCGGTTAATCTCTACTGTTTGCTGCAGGTCAACTTAATTTCGGATTTTTTCCTTCGGGTCGAGTGTGGGTCCGGTTAACAACTGTATTTTGCTATTGGTTGGGTTGACTTTTACTTTTTAGCTGCGCTTAGCACATTGGAGCAGATTGTTATACATTTCGGATTTTAGTCAGTTACAGATTCGGTTTTTACTCTTGTGAGAATAGTTGACCCAGTTGTGATCGCGATCCTTTTACGAAATTCGCTTTTATCCGTGAATGTGATCCTTTGAAGAAATTCATGTTTTCTCCGTGATCCTTTCACAAAATTTGAGGGTTTTTTGCGACCTTTTGATGAAATTCGTGTTTCTTTCGCAACCCGCTGACGAAATTCGAGTTTCTTTAATCAAGTTTGCCGTTATTTGCCGATATTTGATGAAATTTGCTTATCTCTGTTTAATAATTTTTACGATTAACAAGTAGGAAAGTTTTCAACCCAACTTAGGCTCATGGGAAAGAATTTAGAAGAGTGGCCGAGTCGCGGTCGAGCCAGTAATGTTTATCATATTATCTAGATCAGAAACGTACCGATCGTTTAGCTGTACGGGTTGTGGTCGGGCCAATATTGTTTATCATAATATCTAGATCAGTGACGGACCGAATATTTAGCTTTTATTCCGGGCCGAGCCCCGACCTGGAAATTTTGTTCAATGCAAACTTCTAGGGAAAAATGAAATCCAGACCAAGCTCGGTCTGGAAGAAAAAGAAACCTGTCCCCACCCGAATCTGCGAAAAAAGCAAGATTAGGACACGAGCCGATTCAAAATGAGAGAAAACCTTACCCAGTTCGAGTCTCGTGAACTTAAATTGGCGCGACCCGTGCCCGGCCGTGACGGGCTCGTGCTTCGCCCCAAGTTATTTCTTGTGAGGATGCATAATATCACTTTGGAAATCCTTTATAAGCCCAAGGGAGGGGGGGGCAATTAGCCCAGGCCGCTTAGAACCGCCACAGCATACGAGCTGTGTCAATCTCAGATCGAGCGTTTAGCCTTTATACCGGACGGAACATGGGCTTGAAAATTTTGGCCCGCGTATACCTCTAGTAGGAAGGAAGTCCACGCCAGACCCGACCTAGAAAAAAACGGTGTGGGTCAGTCCAGCTCTACAGAAAAAAAGACTCGACCCGACCCGGTTCTGAAAGTGCGAAGACTTGACCCAGTCCCAGCATAATAGATTAAAGTTGGCGCGACCCGACTCGTGTCAGGCCGATCTTGAGTTTAGGACTTTTCCGTGCGGGCATCTGATATCGTTCTGCAGATCCTTTATTGGGCTCAAGAGGGGGGGCAATCGCCCCATCGCCTCCCCCCCCCTTAGATCCGCCATTGCTACGAACCGCCATTGATAAATGATGTCATGCTTGAAAGAGGGGAGGGGGGGGGGGTTCATGAGATTGTGACAGTTTGTGACAAAGGGGTGGGAAGGGGTAAGAAGAAATGTGACATCACACATTTTGGTTAAAATAAATGAAATTAAAAATCAGCTGACTAAATTATGAAATATGGATTTATTTTAAAATTAAAATATCTTGTGTTCATAAAGATACGATTTAAAGCAAATTATTAAATTCTATTTCAACTTCCAAAATACTACTGTTTTCAATAGATCTTGTATATTAATATTTTATTACTATTGTATATTAATTATGTTTTGTTGAAAAACATTTTTCATAAAAAATATGAATAATTTTTATTGTTCAGCTCACAAATATCATTAAAACAGTTAACGTTTTAAAATAAAATTTGAAATATGCTATACAGGGTGTTTAAAAAATGAGCGGTACATTTAAAAAATCAATAAAAACTAAACGGGCAGCGATAAAAATAATTTTCGGGCAGACAATTAGTTAAAATTTTCAACAACAGATGGCGCTGCAGTCTGGAAACTTTTCCGCATGTATATTTTACCATGGGCAGCAATAATACAACAACAATAAAATCACCTGCAGCGCCATCTGTTGTTGAAAATTGTAACTAATTTTGAAAGTTTATCTGCCTCAAAATTTACTGTTGTCTCAAGCATATTGCAACAAATGTTGTATTTCTATCGCTACCTGTTTATTTTTTATTGATTTTTCAAATATACCGGTCATTTTTGAAACACCCTGTAAAACGTTGTGCTTTGTTTTTGAACTGCAAGCATATGTTTATGTAATGAAGCGTGACATGTGACAAGAGGAGGGGGGGAGGGGGTAAAGTGAGGTGTAACACTTTGTGACAAAGGGGGGAAGGGGAGTCAAAAATAAGGAAAAAACGTGTGACATCATTTATGGATAACCCCTTAGGAGACTACTGCTGGTCTATCTTAAGAGAAAAATATCAGGAAAATTATAAAAAGAAAAGTAAAATCTGTCATTTTTTTCTTTTTATATTTCATATTGCTATTCTTTTAAATATTTAATAAGTATTTTTTAAACTGGACGTGACATATTTTTTTTTTCAATAATTTTGCCTTACTCAACGCATTAGAATCTATGAAAAAATACACATTTCAGCGAAAGTATATAAACCGCGTAAACCAGTGTGATACACTGTAAAAAAAAAAAGGTCGATCTACTAAAAAAACTTTAGTGATCCTTGAAATTACTAAAAAATTTTTAGTAATCTTAGTCGGTTACTAGAAAATCTGTAAGAATCACTAGAAAAAAGTTAGCAACGAATAGAGTTAATAGTTTTATATTTTTAATAGCTCTTACTAAAACTCAGTTGGTGTGGCCTTGATAGCATAGTGTTTATAGTAACGGACTTCAGGCTAAAAGGTCCCGGGTTCGAAACTTGCCGCCGCCACATACACCCCGAATGTCTGTAGTGTCTCGTTAACAAAGGAATTATGAAAATCCGGTCGGAGCAGTAAGGAATGTTTAGTGCTGCCATCTATTGCGGTTTTGCCGAAAACCTTCCGCTTCAGAAGTTTGGATGCAGCTCGAAGGAAGCTCCTCCGCTTCGGTTGCACGTAATGGTTATTAAAAGTAATTTTGGAGCTATTACTAAAATTTGCTTTGTGGCTCATACTAAAAATTTTTAAGTTAGTTATACAAAAAATTCTTTTGTTCAGTTTGCAAAAGAAATGCTTGTTTCACTTGCAACAAAAAAGTTTGTAATGGTTACTAAAAAATTCTGTGGAATACAAATTTACTAAGAAATTTTTAGTGACCTCTTGAATTTTTTTTTACAGTGTACTAAATCTTTGTATTCATTCCAAAGTTACGTCCTACGGAAGCAAATCTGAAGGTAAATAATATGTGTAAGTCAAACTGAATAAGACACATTTTCTTTGAGTCGTTAAATTCTTGAAATAGCAATTAAACTTTTTTATAGTAAATAAATAACGAAACCAAAAAAAAATAAAATAAAATGAACAGCTGAGTGAAAATTTAAAAACAAGAAAAAGAAATCTCTTCTACTATAAAACTGTTCGGAAGTCTGAATTCAATTTAATTTTAGATTAGCGTGATAGTTCTATTTTTGCCTGTAGGAGTGAATGCCCTGTAGAAATAATAGAATAGAATACCGGTTTTCAAAACATCTGTTTCTCCTTCTTTTTTTATGACTTATGACGTAGGCACGCGAGTAGTTAAAAAGAAAAGAAATGAAAAATTGTCGTTATAATTTGAATTTTATTTCTGTTGATCATTTTACCTTCATCGTGAAATTCAAAAAGTAATTTCATAAATTTGTTTTTTATAGGTTTACGATGTCGTGTTGGCGAACAATTGTTCTGTCCTTGGTAGATTCGTCTCAGCTGATTTAAATAAGAGAAAAGGGTTACTGAGTATGTTGAGTTTAATGATGATGATTAGTTTAAAATTATTACATTGCTATATGACCTGCCGTGTGTTGTTCAAGTCCGTGAAATTATTCAGTTTTATAGTATATTATCTGTTTTCCAAACGACTCTTAAGGGGGTTTGAACTATATTTTAAAATAATTTTTATTTATTAAGTTAAAATTGTGAAATTTTTTTTGTGATGATTAACCATATTATTTGTAAACCAAATCACATAATAAAACTTCTCATATTTTTTTTTTTTTTTAACCAAAATTTAAAATTTATTAAAATTGGGACAATTTAAAATGACTTAAAATAATATTTATAGAAATAATATATAGTAACATATCAATTGTTTTACGTTCAAATAAACAGAAATAATCAAAATTTTAATTTTGATACAACTTTTAAAAAAATATTAATTAAAAAAAAATAAAAATATTTAAAGTAAAGAATTTAATAAAAAATGATGTAACTTTTTCAAAATATATTTTTGAAAAATAAATGTATATATTTTTTAATTTGCTGAATCAAAATTAAAGTAAAAAAAAAATTAAATAAAATAAGACATGTTTCTAGTTTGAAGCATTTATCTTTAACGGTTCTTAACTTATAACAATTTAAATCTGAGAAACTGTGAAAAACGCATTTTCACAAGAAGTCATTTCCATGAAAATCGTTGTTTGAAAGATAGATTTTGAAAACAAACCTAAACGTGAAAAATAATATTTCATATTCTATAGTTAAGATAGAAACATGATTTAAGGGTGTATTTCGATTCAAACTGCCTATTTTCCGATTTATTTTTGAACTCATTATTGCTCTCAAATACACCAAACTTCCAAAATCTCTTATTTGGAAAGTACACAAGGTGCCGAAATTGTCGATCTTTGATAAATGCAGAAAATATTGCAAAAAAAGCAATCAAAAACGGCATTTCGAACCGATTTTTCCCAAGCGGGACATTTGAGAACGGAAAAAGGGGTCATACTGAGAAGATAATTGTTTATAACTCAAATTCTAATGAATTGAGCGTAAAAAAACATCACTCGGCACCTCATACGTCCCTTCAAGAATCCTCTCAGCAAATTTCATGTTTCTACGTTTAAAAATGTGTCTGAAATTGCATCGGAAAATTTCGAGCTGTTGAAGATCGAAAAGCGTTTTTTCGAATACACCCTTAAACGTCACTATAAGCATAAAAAACCCCACAAATTTTTAAAATAATAATTTTTTTTTTAGAAAATTTGAAGATTTTTGTGTCCCGGCCCTCTCAAATGAATCATATTTGTATGATTTTATATCTTTAAGTCCATTAACTCCATCTTTAAGTCCATTTATATTTTTAAATGGAAAAATCGCGAAAAGTTACTGAATTGAAAACATGTGCTGATCGATATTTTATCTTCTATGTAATTTTATTTTTGGAGGCTATGCGTATCGAAAGAGAACGATACCGCGACGGAATACTCAAGTGTTTACCGATTTCGTAGAAATTTTCACGCATTTTATTTTGTAAAAATTAATTCTATTCAGTCGAAGGTTTCAAAAATTTTGTTAATGATGTAAATCTGGTTTATTGAAATGCTCTAAAAATATTGCGTTAAAACAATATTTGTTAAAAAGTTAAAATCAATATTTTAAAAAACCGATTACATATTCGATTGAAAAATCTTTCAACTTTAAGAGCATATTTTTGGTTTGTTTATACCTCTAAAATTGCACCCTGTCGAGGCGATGACATAAGGTGGAAATCGTTTTTCGGAAAAACGACCCTTTTGGTTTCTTTTTTCTTCAAAGAATTAATTGTAACATTTTTTAGAATTGATTATAGCATTTGAGACTTAAAAGTACGATCTTTCAAATTTAACTGTTCCGAGCGGTTTCGTTGATTTGTATTTAAACAAAATGATCCAGAAATAGAAATAAACTCGAAAAAATGTCCCTTCTCTCGTTCCGATGCGTAAATGTGTTTGTGCGGATATGCAAGTTCTTTAATTCACCGAGCATCAAAGAATTGACTTTAATTTTTGCGCTTCGTAATTAATGCCTCAAAAACTAATAAAAAAATTCAAATTCTGTGCTTCAGGTACATCAGGAGAAATCTTACACTAACTTTACCAAAAAAAAAAAAAAAAAAAAAAAAAAAAAAAGAAAAGAAAAAAGAACCTTGGACGTGCCGTAGATTTTGCTAGCCATCACACATACCAGTGCTGTAGTCGTAAAAAAAAAAAAAAAAAAAAAAAAAAAAAAAGCAGAGTATCCGTTGACATCATGAACCTTCCTATGTAGGGTATACGCTAATGCTTAATTTGAGAAACAGAATGCAGGGCCATCACTAAGACTTTTTATTAGTGGGGGAGAGGACCTAAAATTGCCAAGTCAAATTTCAATACTTGCCAACTCATTTTACAATTTTGCCAACTTACCACAATTAGAAAATGTAATATAACCCTTATTTGTTAAAAAGGTTAATAATATTCCCAATTAGTTTTGTAATTTTTGACAATTCTATCAAAAATTGAAAATATATTATAATTTTTATTAAATCTTTAAAGAAAATTTGCCGACTAAGTTTGTGAATTTGCCAAGTGTAACAACATTCACGAATGTTTGGGGGGGGAGGCTCCCCCCCCCTTAGCGAGGCCCCTGACAGAATGTACAGACAGGAGTGTAGTCGTAAAAACAACAGAAGATATACGGTTTAAGCAGAGGGTATACGCTAAAGCAGAGGGTATACCCAAGAGTGTGTATACTATAGCTTTGTTGACAAACAGAGGGTATACGATATTCCTTTAAAAAATCCAGAAGGTATACGGAGTATATAACCCCTAATACCATCCACTACATCCCTGGTGTACACGGAGCTTCTTAAAACGAATTCAGAAGGATTTTACGGCGTATACCTCCCGTATTCCCTTCACTACATCCCTGACACACACACACAGACAGTACGAGTAGCTCTTTTACTAGTATAGATACTATTAAAGTTCCCCAAGAGTCAGATTATAACCAAACCGACCCCCCCCCCCCAATTAAAAAAAATTCTCTAATTCCCATGATAGAATACGTTCTCTAGAAATTCTATGAATCAGAGAGCCTGTATTCATACGAGAAAATTTCAATAATAAATTTCACTTTATTTGAAATACGGAATGACTATTAACAAATAAAACAATTGTTGCTATTTTAAATTTCTGGTATGAGTTTGGAATACACGAATAAAAAAAATTAACTGAATTCGAAACATTGGTAGAAGCATATATCCTACCTGCAATTATGCAAAAAAAAAAAAAAGTTTTGCAATTATAGCTTTAGTGTAAATTTTATCTTTCACGTTGAAAAACTAGTACACAACTGCTCATATTTCATAAAATATTTTATATATTTACATTCCAATTGCATTATATTGTTTCTACTACACATTTCTAATTTTTCTACTTTTAGTGTTAAATTTGGATGAAAACCCTGCATGATATATGTTAAAAACATAATTTTCATAAAAATTGCTATATTTTCATGAATATATATGCTATTTTTACGCAAATCAGCAAACTTGTTGTACAGCATCCTCAAATTTGTATTCTGCAGCTATAGATTATTTCGTGCATTTTAATTTACAGGCTGATCCCAAACATTATTATTATTATTATTTTGTTTGCCGCTTAATTGTCTTTCTTATCTGAGACATGAATTTTATCCTTGATATCGTAGAAATGATCTAGTGTTTTGTGTTTTTAATTCCTTTTTATCCTTCTATCCTGTTCTTCATAGGAAAATACATGTTCCACTCAAAACAAATCAAGTGTTCTCTTTGTTATACATCTCACGTCCTCGAAATTTCAAAGCATTGGGTTTAACCACTTAATGGTCGCATTAAATTACGATTTAAAAATTCAAATTCATTATTCTCACCACTTTTGTATAAAAAAAAATATTCTTCTTAATTAATGACAAGTAAAATTGTAAAAAAATAAAACCAATTACACTATTTTATAAAACTGGTGGGAATCAAACAATTCTGAATAAAAGCGGTGAAACTTGCAGTCCGTGAATGTCTCGGGCGCGACGATTAAGAGGTTAAACTTGATAGGAAGAGCACGCCAGACAAATGATAATTCATTTTCTCACTAAATATCCAGCAAAGAGTGTACCAGACAATATCAGGTTGAGCAGCCGGAAAATGAATATAATTTAACCATTACTAAAAGCTCTGTGGTTTCGAAGCCAATTAATGGAATAAAACAATTTTTTTCTATACTTTCATAAAATACTAATGGTTTTTTAGAAATATATTCATATATATATATATATATATGTTACATTTTTTTCTTTGCCAAAATTAACCTTACGGTATATTAATTTCCTTTTAACAAAATTCCGTATTTATTCCGGCTTATTAATTTGAAATCATATTTTTAGATCTAATCTATTAATCTTTATGGAAGTGATGTAAATTCTTTTTTCGCTTTAAAAAACATTTATTCCAATACGCGAAATTTTTTTAAAAAATGGCTCTAAATTAAAAATATTCTTAAGGGTGTTCTTAAATCAAAAAGGGCAACTTTGCGACATATGCATTAACTTATTTTTGTTCGGAAATGCACGAAACTAGCAGGTGTTGTTAGTCAGAAACTGTTTAATTGCACTCATTTTTTTTTTTTGTTTTTAAAAAAACACAATAGATCTTTCATAAAAAGCCTTCAAAATTGACATTTTTGAGCACATTTCCCGATGAAAGCTGAAAAACCGGTCGAAAAGCAGGAGAAAAACGCGTGATCATGTGATCGAAACAGCTTAAAACTGGATAGGTAATTTAATTATCCTAAAATGGAAAAAAATTTTCGATCTGAAATCGCTTTCATACTCAGGCATTTCAATTTTATAACTTTCTTTTAAAAATGAATTTGTAAATGTGTCGGAACGTTTTGCGCTTGTTGAGCGGAGCAGTTGAGAACACCCTTAAATAAACTGTATTTTTAGGTAGATTTCGTATGAAATACTACCTATTGCAATCGCACCAGTTTATATATATATATATCTATCTATCTATATATCTCACTTTTTTATGGACACGATAACTTCTATAATTCTTCACCAATCTCCACCAAACTTGTACATAAAATCAAAGGGGATAAAATCTCGGCTAAGTTCGTTAATGGGCAAAATCGGACCAAGGGGGTCGGAATAGGGGGCGTTTTTGTGAAAACCGAAAAAACGCCATAACGTCTTTATTAAAGTAGATATCGAATCGGTTTAAAGTTTATATTACTTCTTAAAGATAGGCCAAAAGTTTATGCATGACAAATTTTTGATAAATTTAGAAGTGGGCTCAAGGGGCGAATAAAACAGGGTTTTTGAGAGAAAAAAATTGATAACTTCGTCAATTTTCAAGATATCAAGTCCAACTAAATTTTTTGTAAATGTTCTTAAAATTATCTAAAACTTTTGTATTTACAAGTTTTTGATAGGATCAACTTTTACCCATGAAAAAAATTAAAAACGAAAAGAAAAAGGGCGCTGAAAAAAGAGAAAAATCCATAACTTCGTCAATTTTTATGATATCAAATCTGATTAAATTTATTTTACATCTTCTCAAAAATATCTACAACTTTTATATTGACAAGTTTTTCATAGGACCAATTCGTATAGCAAAAAGAAATTAAACAAAAATAGGAGTTGGAGAAAAAATCTCAAATCCAAACTGCTTATATTCTGACTCATTTTTAAATTCATTTTTGATTTTAAACGCATCCAAATGGTAGATCCTCTTATTTAGAAACTGTATAAAGTGACACACTGGTCAATTTTCTGATAAAGACAGAATGTATTTCAAAAAAGGCTACCAACAAGGGTATTTTGAACAGAATTTACCAAAGTCATCGGGACTGTAAATTTAAGTTCAAATAAGAAATTGCATTTTTTTCTGACTCGTTTTTAAATCCATTTTTGTTCTCAAACGCATCCAATTTACAGATCCTCTTATTTAGGAACTATATAACGTGATGCGTTGGTCAGTTTTTTGATAAAGACGGAATATATTTCAAAAAAGGCTACCCAAAAGGGTATTTTGAACAGAATTTTCCGAAATCATCGTGATTGTAAATTTAAGGAAGTGTTCAAATAAGAAATTGCATTTTTTTTCTGACTCGTTTTTAAATCCATTTTTGTTCTCAAACGCATCCAATTTACAGATCCTCTTATTTAGGAGCTATATAACGTGATGCGTTGGTCAGTTTTTTGATAAAGATGGAATATATTTCAAAAAAGGCTACCAAAAAGGGCATTTTGAACAGAATTTTCCGAAATCATCGTGATTGTAAATTTAAGGAAGTGTTCAAATAAGAAATTGCGTTTTTTTCTGACTCGTTTTAATATCCATTTTTGCTCTCAAACGCATCCAATTTACAGATACTCTTATTTAGGAACTATATAATGTGATGCATTGATCGTTTTTTTGATAAAGACAGAATATATTTAGAAAAAGGCTACCAAAAAGGGTATTTTGAACAGAATTTCCCGAAGTCTTCGTGATTTGAAAATTTAAGGAAGTTTTCACATAGCAAATTGCGTTTTTTATGACTCGTTTTAAAATCCATTTTCGCTCTCAAACGCATCCAATTTACAGATCCTCTTATTTAGGAACTATATACTGTGACGCATTGGTCAGTTTTTTGATAAAGATAGAATATATTTTTAAAAATGCTGTCAAAGTGAGTATTTCGCACAAAATTTTCCGAAGCAATCATGATTAAAGAATTAAGGATGTATTCAAACACAAATCGGTTATTTTATGACTCATTTTTAAATTCAATTTTTTTCTCAAATGCATTCAACTGACAGTTTTTTGTTATTTAGGAACTGTATAATGTGCTGTTTTAGTCGATTTTTTAATAAATTCAGAATCTATTTCAAAATATGTTGTCAAAATGGGCATTTGAGCTGAATTTTTCTTAAGATGATTCTGAGAAAACCAGTTTTTGCAGAAAAATGAAATTAAAAATTTTTCATAAACGGCCAAATGAAGTTATTAAACTGGGTTTATCTCTAATCATATATATATTTTTTGTTGAAATGAGCACTCTTCGAAATCTACCTCCGCCTATAGGCCCAGCCGACAGGGATTTTTAAAAGTCCTAATAAAACTCATTTTTTCGGTGTTTTTATCAACCCAAAGTCTTATTAAATTTATTCCGAAAAAGCATCTTTATCCAAAACATCATTCTTTAAAAAAAAGCTTTCGCATTTTATATTTATTACGTATCAATAAATTCATTTATTTTTTTCTTTTTAAATGAAATTATCGTCTGTGAAATACATTCGAATTTTAACTACTTTCGATTATTAAATAAGTTAAATAATAATCTTTTCAATAAAATTATTTGCGGGAGACATTCGATTCTGCTGCTTTATACTCGACGCCAGATGCTAATTTCTGTTTACATGAAGGGATCTGGGTCTAAGATTATCGAATATTCTAGAACTACTTTTTACTTTAGACAGGAGATTCAGAGAAGAAGGTGGTAGTCGGTTTTGAGAGAGTCGTCGGAATGCTAAAACGGATGACTGTTCTTTATAATGGAATGTTTATCATTTTTAATTGAATCCAGTTCGCCGGGAAATTAAGAGCATTTCTCTGATGATATGACTGCAAAAATAAATTAACTTGAAGCTGTCAAGATATTTATTTATTTATTTATTTTCAATTAAGCCACGACTCCTGTTCAGTAAACTGGGAAACCATCTTCTTTTAACAAAACCTAAATACATATATTTAGCAATATTAATTTGTTAAATTTTAATGACAAAATTGACATTTTAAAAATATGAATTTTCAAGTATGCATTTTGCGCGCAAGATTTTAAAAATTTTAATGCAGATATACATTTAATAATGCATTTATATTTATTTAAACTGCTATATTTTACACTGAAACTAAATTTAGCCTGAGTTTGTCATAGAACATTATTCATTGAATAAATAGGCGTAATTTTTTTTATATTAAATTTAATAAATATGATATTTAAAGCCATTAATTGTGAAAGGAATTTGAGTATACTTTTAAATTTAGGTTCTGTGTAAAATATATAATAGTATAAGTAAATATAAATGCAACATTAATTATATATATGCAGACAAAATTTTAAAATCTTAAGCGCAAAATATCATATCATATTTTTAAAACATCAATTTTGACATTAAAATTTAACTAATTAATATTTCTAAATATATATATTTGAGTAATAATAATAATAATAATAAAAAACATTAGCATTTTATGATAAAAAAAATTGTTGTATTTTATTAATTGGTTTTGAAACTACAGAGCTTTTAACAAATTTCAAATTATTATCATTTTCCGGCTGCCCAACCTGATCACCCCTCCATAAGAGGCCATTCGACTCGCTGCAAAAGACCCGGATAATAGTGTTAAGTTTATGAGGGCGTTATTTTTAAATATCTCGCTCAAATTTTAATAATTTTACATGATTTTTTTTTTTTTTTTTTTTTAAATAGGATAGCTGAGGACAACCGTGCAAATTTTTATTTTTTCGATTTTCGTTACATTTTTTTAAATGATAGTTTCAATTTTAGAATCGGTTTCAACCGGTTCTGAATTTTTTTTTTTTTTTTTTTTTTTTTTTTTTAATCCGAAACCAAAATCGAAAAAGTAAAAACGAGCCTGGTTGTGGATCGTCCACAACTGTCCTATCAAAAAAAAAAAAAAAAAAAAGTGAAAATATTAAATTTTGAGCGAAATATTTGAAAATAATGGCCCCATAGGCTTAACATTATGATCCGGATCTTTTTCAGCGAGTCGAGTGGCCTCTTAAAGAAAAAAAGGAAAAAATTAAAGTGAGATCAGAAGTTAATTGAAGAAAATACAATTTTGTTAAATCATGTGAAGAAGACTCATCGCGCTTCATTGCAGTTTGATATGAGCACACAGGTGATCATTCATGTCTAACAATTCAATTTATTTGCAACATTGAAAAAAAAGGGGATTTATAAGATATGCTGCATGATTTATTACAATCTGTTGCAATTTACTGCAATCTTACGTTTGTTTTGACATGTTTAACCTAGAAAATAAGCTGTTTATTTTGGGATTGTGGTTTAGTAATACGTTTTCTTTTGACATTTAACTAAGTGAAAAAGTGTCCATGCTGGGAGTAGAACCCAAGATCTTTGGTTTAAATTACCATGCTCACAGCTCAACAGAATGAACCGCAATTAATGTTATTTCATTAAACGATAGATGCGTAAAATACTCTTTTTATTGATTTTAACTCAATCATATTGATTGCTAAAGATATCATACGCTTTGAAGTTCTATCAACTGAGAGGAAAAGTGACCGCAGGTAGGGAACCCAAGACCTTTGTCTAAAATTTTCAGTGGTCTACCTATTGATATTCTGGACCGACAACTGGCCAACACTGGTAGAGCAATAATACTCTAAGTGTTTAGAACGTAACATTCCGTTCACCAAGCTGCAGGTTTCACTGCAAATTAAGCAATATTTAAGAGAATTTAATTCTATAGATTTCAGGATTTTTCAATACATTTTAGAATGATTAGTGCTCTCAAGGTTTACATTCATAATTGTAATCAAGTTTTTTTTTTTTTTTTTTTTTTTTTTTAGGAATGTTGAAAGAATCGTATTTTTTGAGCATTTAAAAAAATGCAGAGAAAACAAAATTACAATTTTACCCATTTTCAAGACGTTCAGATGGATAAGCCGAAGATTGGTCCAGCAGTGGCATAAACAGAACACTAGTTCAATAAGAAGAAAGACAAAAGTCGTGGCATAGTCTCCCGTCCTGGGTACTTTTTAACTCAATTAGGATTAGGAAAATGTCAAAGCATATGATATTTATAGTAATCAGAAAATTTGTTTTAAAAACAATAAAAAGCCTACCTCATGTATCTATTGTTTAATAGATTTCTATTACTTGCAATATACAGGGTGGTCATAAAAAAAAACTTTGCCGATATATGGAGCTCTAGCGGCCAGTCCGCTCAACCGATCGAGGTGAAATTTCAGATATAGCTATTCAGAGGTATGAGCTCGAGATTCTGTGAACGGCAACAAAATGGCGCTCACGGTTACGGTTATAGTTACCGAAACTCGAAAATTTCCAATAGCAACACCCATTTTTTTTTTTCATCGCAAAATGCTCAGCGCATGCGAAAAACCTAAAGAGCGTTGGAACCGTACGTGTATCGCAAGAAACGGACATGTTATGCACGCAGAAAAAATCGTTCTGGGAATCCTCCCACCCATAGAAAAAACTCGATTGGGGCGCAAGGAGGAAATTTGCATATGATACAGAGTCAGTACACTAATCTCTAATTACAATACGGATCGAAGAAACTAAAACTTTTATTTTGATTACACATTTTCCACATGGGTGCCATCACAGGCAATTACACGTGATGGCACCCGTGTGGAAAATGTGTAATCAAAATAAAAGTTTTAGTTTCTCCGATCTGTATTGTAATCAGAGATTAGTGTACTGACTCTGTGTCTTACGCAAATTTCCTCCTTGCGCCCCAATCGAGTTTTTTCTATGGGGGGGGGGGGGGAGGATTCCCAGAACGATTTTTTGTGCGTGCATAACATGTCCGTTTCTTGTGATACATGTACGGTTCCAACGCTCTTTAGGTTTTTCGCATGCGCTGAGCATTTTGCGATGGAAAAAAATGGGTGTTGCCATTGGAAATTTTCGAGTTTCGGTAACTATAACCGTAACCGTGAGCGCCATTTTGTTCTCGTTCACAGAATCTCGAGCTCATACCTCTGAATAGCTATATCTGAAATTTCATTTCGATCGGTTGAGCGGACTGGCCGCTAGAGCTCCGTATATCGGCAAAGTTTTTTTATGACCACCCTGTATTTTATTGATCTACGAACAATTTAATGGTAATTTGGTGCGACTGTGTATATCAAACTGCAATGAAACATAAGTCTTCTTCACAAGGCTTAACAAAATTGGTGTTATCTTCAATTAACTTCTGGTCCCATATTACTTTTTTCCCTTTTTTTTTTCCTACTTTAAATTATATCGTCTTTGCGGTATATTCAATGAGAAAAAAGAATTACCATTTGTTCGATATCCGCTTGCTATCAAGCTTAAAACCCATGTTTTGTAATTTTGAGAACGTGAGATATATAACAAACAGAACGAACATGGAATTGAACACATCTTTTTCTATAAATAACAAGACGGAAAGATTAAAAAGGAATTAAAAACACATGAAACTACATTATTTCTAAGATAACAAGGATAAAATTTTGTACGATAAACTTCTATGTACATAATATTTATATATATATATATATATATATATATATATATATATATATATATATATACACTATATTGCCATTGATTATGGGACACTTGCGATTTTAGACATTTTACTAAATATCTAGAAAAATACATGAGGAATCATCTCGAAACTCTTAGTGTATAAATATAATAGTATACGTCATACATATCCGTGAAGATTTTTTACCGAAACGCCATAGGGGACCGTCAACAAATTAAAAAGAATGAATATCTTTTGAATAACCCTGTCAAAACTAATGTAGCAAAAGCGCTCAAACTCTAGATTATGATTGAATGCCTTATTGTAATACACTGTGTTCATTTTTATGTAAATAGCATGCACACTCGCAGAGTAATTAAGGTTTTTATAAAAATGGTCCCAAATTTTTCCAAGTTTTTCCATTATAATTTTCAGAGTTCTTAATATAAAATAATATTTTTTTCAGAAAATATGACAAACAACATTGCACACAGTACCCTGTAATCAGAATTAAAAAATAATAAAAATTGTATGAAAAATGAGTAGGTTTACTATATAATTTTTTACTGCGCATGCGTCAAAGATATCAAAATTTCATTTACATATTATGTTAGCTAAATGTATAGAGCAACTTTTGTAAAAGTCTCAAAATCATAGCTTGAAAATTCTAAAAGTAATCGTCTATAGAAAAAGGACAAAATCCGTTGTTTCCAAAATGAAGCAAAAAAATGAGGGATTTTATCCAAATGCAGTAGTACATCCCATATTGTGTATTCTATATTGACACTAATCAATGAATATATGGATACAACCCCTCTTGTTTTTGCTTCATTTTGAGAATAACGGATTTTCGACTTATTCAATTGACGATTATTGTCAGAATTTTCAACTTATGATTTTGTGACTTTCACAAAAGTTGCTCTATACATTTAGCTAACATAATATGCAAATAAAATTTTGATATCGTTGACGCATGCGCAGTAAAAAATTATTTAGTAAACCAACTCATTTTTTATACAATTTTCATTATATTTTAATTCTGATTACAGGATACTGTGTGCAATGTTGTTTGTCATATTTTCTGAAAAAAATAATATTTTATATTAAGAACTCTGAAAATTATAAGGAAAAAACTTGGAAAAATTTGGGATCATTTTTATAAAAACCTTAATTACTCTGCGAGTATGCATGCTATTTGCATAAAAATGAACAAGGCTTATTACAATAAGGCATTCAATTACAATCTAGAGTTTGAGCTCTTTTGCTACATTAGTTTTGACAGGGTTATTCAAAAGATATTCATTCTTTTTTAATTTGTTGACGGCCCCCTTTGGAGTTTCGGGAAAAAATCTTCACGGAGATGTATGACTTATACTATTATATTTATACACTAAGAGTTTCGAGATGATTCCTCATGTATTTTTCTAGATATTTAGTAAAATGTCTAAAATCGCAAGTGTCCCATAATCAATGGCAATATAGTGTATATATTGGATATGAATCCTGGTCTGGGCATTTTTTCACTTAGTGTGAAAAAAAGCAGTGTTGAATTTAGGGGGGACACCCCCCCCCTCCGGAGCAATAAAATGTCCTCCCCCCGGAAAATTTGAAATTTTGCGTTTTCAATGGTCAAAAAGTACAATTTCCCCTCTGGAGCCACTGAAGTCCCTCCCGGAGAAAAGTGTCTGAATTCAACACTGGAAAAAACGTCAATAATTCTTTACCAATCCGTAATCTAGAAACCTCGCAGACTTACAAATGGCACTCCATGCTCTATCAGTAACGGACGGACAAATGATTAGGACAGTAGATTTTCCATATCCGGAAGAGTTTGTAAAAGATAAAAGCGCAGAGACTGGCGCTTCTATGGGTATGCACAATATCCGAAGTCTTCAGGGGAATTTGAGGATTGAATCGCAAAAATCATGGCTTATTCCATGAGTCCATGGGTTTTGCTGTCGTGATGTCAAGTTGTACAAGAGAGGTCAGGGCTTCAGGAGGAGTGATGAGCGCTGGGCGGCGTTACTCGTTAGCCAGCATGTACGTATATGTGCGGTGTCCTTAGATGAAACAGGCCAGCCTGGCACATGTGCATAATGACTCCGAGAGAGTGGAACTGGATAGTTGATAGATATAGTTTTACCAATCAGAACATGGTAAAAATTTTTTTTTTTAAATGTATCAATGCATACATTATTTAATTGAATTCCATTACCTTGTACTGTCTACAAGACAGATTTCATGCTATTGCCATTAAAACTATCTGTGAGAAATGTGTCGGGCATTTGTCGGCTTTTAGATTCGACAACTGGGCTTGTCAATTTTCTTATTCAGTTCGAAAAATGCCAATTTGTATGATATCTGTAACATTGTGTTATAAAGAACAAGTATAGTTTCGTAATAAACATATCAAAGAACGATTATTGTTAACATCCTTATAATCTAATTCTTCATAGTCCTTGATTTCTTTCTTTCTTTTATTTTCTTTAATAGCCCATTACCTACAGAAAAAAAAATCGTGTTCCATTAAAAATAAACTAAATATTGTTTTGTAATCGATCACACTTTGCGAGCTGTCAAAAGAGTGAATTTAAACATGTCATCAATCAAATGATAAAGCCTTTTCTCTATTGAATATCAAACAGAAAGGATATTCCGACGATATAATCAAAAACTAAATATTATCTCATGAATTAATCGAAGAAAACAATTATGTTCCTACTTATTTAGTAGATTCACGTCTTATTGCAGCTCGATCCTACACGTAGTTGATGATTATTCATGTCTAGAAAAAAAAAATAATAAAAACAAAAGATTTACCACACATTATGCATATTTAACTGTGATCATGAAGATATGTTTTTACGTAGAAAATAAAGACTCGATGCTCATTGTATTTTGATTAAAAAGAATTATAAAAAAGAAAATATCATGTTTACATTCATTCTGATGGAGTGATTTTTTTTTCTTGAAATTTTCTTATTTCCATTTTAACATTTTCCAACAAAATTTTAACCTGTTTTGGACTTAGGTTTGATTATATCTGCTTCTCCAACAAACAAAGTTTAGAATAAATGCTTTTTTTTTTTTTTTAATGGTAATTTTTACAAACTCTATTATTTTAATTACTTATAGAAAATATTAATTTAATTTAAAGTTATTTAAATTTTTGCTAGATGTAAATGGCTAGCAAGTATTATCGGCTGCAGAGAAATGAAATCAGTAAAGCTTAACAACTGGGAAGCTATGTTGAGAGTCACCAATCAGAGCTCAAATGGCTAGAAAATATTTGGATTGCTTGTCACAGTTATTTTACAGCAAAATCATTATTTTTGTTTTTAATAATGTAACTTCTTTCATTCAGTACGAAAAAATATAACTTAAACCTTTGTAATTTGTTGTGCAGATTCATAGCGTTGCATGCAATCATTTTAATCGATGGGTTTTTTTGGAATGAAAAGTAAAACATGTTTCCCAATGAAGGGTATCGGAGAATAGGCCCCTTCGATTTTTATTTGGTTTACAACTTTTTTCAGTTAGTCACTCAAAAGAAAATTTTTGTCGCTCAAACGTGCTCAAACGATGCTCATATGGTGTTTTCAGTTTTCAAATCCCATTAAGTTTGGGGGCCAACTTCACAAAAACGAAGCCCTGAATTTTAATTTTAACTTTTTCCTTTTTGTAACTCAAACGAAAATTTTCATCGTTCAAACACGCTCAAACAAATGGTGTTTTTAATTTTTAAATTCCATAAAGTCAGGGGGCCAACTTCACAGACCTGGAGAATGGGATGTGAAGACAATTTTTAATTACGATTTTATTGCACTTTTGGCAGAGTTAGCGCAGAAGTCAATTTTGAACGGGTAGAGGTTTCTTTGAATTTGAATATTTAAAGGGATATTAATCTTGGCGTTTGAGAATTTTTTTTTATCTTGACTCTAGATTTTTTTGGGGTCATGTGTTTTTATTATTATTTATTTTTATTTTTATTTTTGACATTAGCAACAATATGTAGTTTGGCAGTTATTTTTCTGCAAATAATGATTATTGTTAGTTTTAATAATCCAAAAGCAAGCTCTTTTTCAGCAAGAAGAAAAAAAAAATTAGCGACATAACTTAAAACTGTTGTGAAGATTTATAGCGTTTCATGCAATCATTTTAACCGACCTTGCTTTTTAACGTTGTTTATAGTTCAGTTATGAAACAGCTTTATTCTATTAGAAAATAAATTTACTAGATAGTACCTTAAAAAAACTATATATTTTTAAAATTTTATTATTGTTATTTTATAGTATTACAGTTTTCGATGAATTTGTAAAACTTTTTTTTTTACATCTGACGATTAAAAATAAAATATTAAAAATATAAGTAAATTTTAATTGAATTCATGAATTATTTTAAATGATAAAACTTAAAATGTGATATAAATAAAATACAAAGCCTTAACCTGTGACTCTTTCCGCCAAATTATTGTTCACGCGTCTCAAATCAGTACTATCATTTCAAAACTTTCTTCATATAAAATTAACTTTCGAATATTTGATGCATATACAGGAGTACTGACCCCTCCTCCCCCCTATTCCAGTAAATTTTACCTCTTGAATTTCATTATTTGTTAGTTAATTTAAAACTTTGACGTAAAAAAGGTATGAGTCTACTTTTACTATATATTAAAAAAAAAAAAAAAAAAAAAGTACGAAAGTTGTGCTTTTTAGACAGGGCCATAGCCAGAAATGAATAAAAGGGATCCGAGGGGCTCAAGAAAATGTAGAAGAGGGGGGTCATATTTTTTTTCTCTCTCTGACGCAGAAAAATAAATTAGTGTATATTCACACTGTAGGTACTATGTGTCTTATTAAACTGTTGTAATAACTTCATTTTCTGCTAAGAAAAGAATATGATGAAGAAAAATTCGACTGTATAACTGGTGTAAAATTAAACATCATGTTAGCTTCATATGTACAAATAAGATGAGGGAGTGTTGAATTACTTATTTTAGGTACAATTTAGTAACTGCAAAACTGTGAAAGGATCTCAAAACTAAATTAGATTTTTGAATGGAATTTCATTTGGATTTTCGGAACAGAAATTCATTTAGTGACCTTACAGTCACTTCCTGAAAAAGGCTCAAAATGCATTAGAGGGGGGGGGGGGGGTGAATTCCTCCTAGTACCCCCTTAGCTACGGCCCTGTCTTTAGAAGAACCGCGATTTAGTAACTTGTACCAGCACTACTCCAATCTGCATGGGTCTGCGTTTTACTTTTTAGATTTATACGTGCTAATAAATTTACAAAAAATTCATAGGTACAAAAAATTCACAAAAAATTAATTGACGGGCACAATTGTACCTGAGTAGTAGATGGTTGGTGACAAAGACTTTGGTTGGGTGATCACTGTTGTTCAACCACGATGTTCATTCATTATATCATAATGTCAGTAATAAGCTTCGCCAAAAATATTCGAATTCAAGTTCCATAAAAAGCATAGATTAAATGAATTATTTATGTATTATGTAAATATGCTTATTTGTTTAATACTAAAAATGTAAAGAAGGTGTCACGTTAATATCATGTGCGCCAAAAGGATTAACAAGAACTGTAGACTACTTTCGATAATTTTTAACAGATCGTCATCAGTACATAGCACTGATGTCGGTACAACCGAGGTTTTCGAAGCTAGTAAACAGGACTTTTAAGTCTGTTTATGCTCAAAATCAAAACATCATTTTATTCACTTATATTGCTTGTGCCAAAATTTTATCATTCATTAACATCTTTTGACTTAATTCTGAATGGTCTTTAATTTTCTTTTTTATTTCAGAACTACCGTCTATAAACATAAAACACGTCCTTTTCAAAACACATCCTATGTTCTTTTTGTAATACATTTCACATTCACCAAAACTTCAAAACTATGCGTTTAAAGTTGATAGAAATCAAATGATAATTCTTTTTTCCTTCAAATATACAACCAAAAAATTATCGAATGAAATCATCCAAAAATATATATGACATCAGGAGTTAATTGAAGAAAAAAACAGCTTTATTACGCCATGCGAAGACTCACGCTTCATTGCAGATCTGAATAAACACACAGTTGGGGATCATTCATGTCTAGCAATTTATCAGAAACGTGAAAGAAAGATTTATCAGCTATCCTGTAAGATTTAATGCTATTTTGAAGATATGTTTTGACATACTGAACCTGGAAAATCAAGCTTTTTTATTGGAATTTTTATTCATATTGTTTTTGGATTAGTAGTTAGATAACCAGAACATGTCACTTATTCGTACGTCAACTTAAAAGAAAGATGGAAATTCAACAAACATGAATATATTTCAATTATCTGTTGATAATAAAGAATCTTTGGGATCTATGTAAGAAATAACGAAATAAAGGTATTTTGTGTAATAGTCCTGTTAGTTCAAAGATGTCCTTATTTTTGGTGAATTTTTTTTAAGCCAAGTTCTGTAATATTCAGCCCAATATCGGCAAATTTCACTACAGTTAGATACATATGTGAGTGCGCACGCATATGCATATGTATATGCACATGCATTTAAATACCTACATGCAAATACCACAATGAATTGTTATATTTCGCCGAATTTTTTTTTTTTTTTTTTTTTTTTTTTTTTTTTTTACATATTAATGTCTTTGTGTAATGACATACCATTCCCACTAAGGGGCCGTCCATAAATGGTGTCACGATAGAAGAGGGAGAGGGTGGTTCATGAAACTGTGAGAGTTTGTGACAAGGGGGGCGGGAGAAAATAAGAAAAAATGTGACATCATAACGATACGTAAACAAAGGGAAAGATTGGGTAGCCTGGGCACTTAGATAAATTGCAAGTAAAAGTCTCAATTTTATACTTGAAATAAAATTATGAATTTCTTTAATGATTTTAATTAAACATTGCTAATAATATCGAATTATTTAACGAAATGTACTGAAAATAATTTGGCCTTATTCTTTTGGCGTCACAAGAAGCGGCGAGTAGCCCCAGATATACTAATCAACGGTGTCCGGACTGTTTTTTGGCCTTACAAACATCGCAATTATAATAAAAATTCGATGCATTTATATAAACACAATCTTTATGGGTCCAGTCTTTGCATTTCTCCCATTTGAATCCAGTCTTCTTCAAAATGTTTCTCCACAAATGATGCATTGATTCTGTCTCTTTTTTGACAAATTTATTCAGTGGCGCCAATTTTTGAAAAATATTGGGTTGGCTCAAGAATATTGGGTGGACTCAAAATTATTTTTTTTTTAAATGGTGTGACCAGTTTGTTTTTCTTTGAAGGATTGACAGATGGTGAAAGATGAGAGTTTTAAGTCAAGCTATCATGTTATAATAAAGTTGCAATTTTATTAAATTATACTTCTCATGCATTTTTAGGTGCGTTCGTAATTATGTAAATACGTAGCACCTATTGTTGTCGCTCAGTCCGTCAGTCTGTCCGTCTGTCTGTCTGTCCGTCCGCATATAACAACGCAAAAACTACCCAACCGAATCGTTTGAAATTTAAAATACATAATTATAACATAATTTTGTCGAGTCATTTCAAATGTTATGAAAATAGGATGCATAGATCAATCACAGGGACAATCAAAAGGATTCCGTTACATTACGGTCAATGGGGAAAAAAAAATTTCAAATGCATTTTAATCGTTTGAAATTTAAAACATATAATTATTACGTAATTTTATGGAGTCATTTCAAATGTTATGAAAGTCGGATGCATAGATCATTTACAGGGACAATCAAAGGTATTCCATTACATTACGGTCAATGGGAAAAAATATTCAAATGCATTTTTATGATCTTACACTCTTTCGAACATAATAGAATTGGCATGAATCTATGAAATATATACTAAAATATGCATTCTGTACAATCTGTGATGCAAAGAATTTTTATTATTAAATTACAGGGCCACACAATAGTATTCCCCTGCATAATGCTATACGGGGAAACATTGTTTGGGGCGTGTTTTAATTATATTCAACTATTTCACATTTTATGAATAAGATATACGTTTCTGAGGTGTAATAAAAATTACTTTCTGCATATTTACAGAAACACAAAGATTTCGACTACTATACTGTATCTGAAGTACGCTCTACTATATCAGCAAGATCTGAATATTTTTAAAACTTCATTATCGAACGAACGCACCTCATTTGCTACTTCACGTGCAATTTCCAACTTGTTTTTTATGAAAACACTGATATTTATTGTAATGCCATTATATTATGAACATGATTACAAAATGAATTAACAGAAAGTTAAACATGGAGCAAAACATTTCAGTTATTTGGAATTTATGGGTTTCAATCGGAGAATTAAAACACATGGTCATTGGTAAAGTAAATTTTATTCTCAGGAGAAAAATGAATAATAAAAAAATAATGAAACAAATAATTAGAACAATGGAAATTATATACGCTATGATTCAAAACTATTGGGTGGGCTCGGGCCCATATAAGTTGGCGCCACTGAACTTATTGACGAATACTAAACACTCACTCTCCACTAACTTACTCGGTGCCCATGTCGCAATTAAACTGTATTTGTTTCGATACTAGAAGGCGCTCATTTACAATAATTCCTTATTTATGCAATACTTTGAATTTCTCAGAAAAAGAAGTGTCCGCGGTTACCCGCCGTCCGGGGCTACCCGACTTTCTCCTACAATTATTTTTAAAACAGTTACTTTACCAATAACTAGAATTCATCATGTGTAAAAATGTGTGTATAATCACATGTTAAAAATAGTATAGCTGTATTCATATAATCGATGTTTGGATATAGAAAAGAAATAAAAAATAAATTATAGTTAAAATCCAGAATTAAGAAACGAAAAAATCATTTATGTGTTTAAAAAATATATTTGCTTGTTTAGTAACAAATGTGTAAAAGATCGATTAAGAGTTTTATGATATAATTCTTCATTGGCTTTCATTTCCATTTTTATTTTGTATAGGCTACGACCTATAGTAAAGAAACATGTCTCGTTCAAAAGAAATCAAATGACCTCTTTATAATACATTGAATGCTCACGAAATTTCAAAACAGGCAATTTAAATTTGACATTAATCAAATGATAATTCTTTCTCTCACTGACACAGAGTATATGTAAAGAATACACCAATTTCATTACGCCACGCCGCGCAGTCGCGCCGCCGTATGAAGAAGATTTTACGCTTCATGGCATTTTGATATAAACATACACTCGGTGATTTTTCATGTCTGGCAATTTATCAGCAACGTGAAAAAAGATTTATCAAAAATCTCGCGTGATTTATTGTTATCTTGAAGGTATGTTTTGACATACTGAACCTAGAAAATCATCCACTGATATTGAAATTTTCATGCACGTCGTGTTTGGATTAAAAGTTGCCAGTAGTGTAGTCGTAAAAAAATCAGAGGCTATACGCTTTCAGAAGAAGATATACGCTCAAAACAAAGGATATACCTAGAGTGTATATACTATAGCTTTTTTGAGAAACAGATGTTATACGGTGTTTCTTAAAAATATCCAGAGGGTATACGGCGTATACCCCCATATATCCTCCACTACACCCCTGGAAGTTGCAAAGAGAACATGTCATTTATTCGTTTATTAACTTGCATTATAATGAAATAGAATTTCAACAACATATGTATTTATGCCCACTCATATGTAAATAAGATTGGTTCATTTGTCCTGTTTTTTCTTTCTAACACCTTCCATATTTTCATAAAATGAAAATGATTATAGTAATAACGCCAGTAGTCACAGAAGAACTAAAAATCCTTTGACAAAATCTGAAAACAATAATGTATAACGAGAACTGTCATAATATACCTTTTCTAAGAGTCAACTACTTTTGAAATAAATAGTTGCTGTTGCAGTTAATTGCATTTTAGATAAAATAGTTGTACTTATAGAGAGCTATAAAAAAGTAGTTTTGTGACCAGCGGTCTGCGTGCCGGGAACATGCGACAAAAATCTCGAAACAGTAGACAAATTTTGCTGTTCAAACCGTCTTTTCTTTCTTTAAAGAGGTACCCCTTTTTGGCGAAAAATGAAGAAAATACCGATTTTCTATTGTTTTGCTTAAATCATACTTTATTATCCTTAGTACATTCTACTGAAGTTTCGTAAATATCCGTATATTATAAATGCAGTTTAACCCTCTGGATACCAAACCGCCCGAGATATTGTAATTCGTATATTTCAGTTCCTACCAGAAAATTAAAACAAAAATATTTGCTTTAATCAATAACAGAACATAACATTCCGTATTTAAATAAAACGAAATTAGCCATTGAATTTTTCTGGTGTGAAATGAACCACATAATTTCTAGAACGTGTTCTAGCATGGGAATTAAAGGGTTAAAGCGATTTTACTACATCGCTGTCCCTTTAAATGTCACAATGCACGTCACTTAAAGGTGATTTTTCTCAGTTTGTGTTTTTCGACGACTTGACATGTGAAAGGGATGAAACTTTTATGTATATTTTTGAATTAACTCGATTTTTTTTTTTTTTTTTTTTTTTTTTTTTTTTTTTTTGATGGTCTATTTAATAAAATTGAGTACCAAATTTACATTTTTTTTCACATAAAAATGTAAAATAAATTTAGTTTTTACTGTAAATTTACACATATTTGCACATTTTTTTTCTCACTAACTAATTAACTTATGATAAGTCCGATACTTAAAATTTTATAGCACACTTCTATGAATAGTTTTAAAAAAAAGCTCAAAATGTTCAAAATTATACGAGAAAATACATTGTAAAATTTACTGAAATTTTTCAATAAATAAATAAATAAATAAATATAAAATAAAAATAAATAAATAAATAAATAAATAAATAAAAAATAAAAATAAATAAATAAATAAATAAATAAATAAATAAATAAATAAATAAATAAATAAATAATAAAAATAAATAAATAAATTTTTCGAATATTGCCGGAGAAATTGAACAATTTCTTGATAGAATCATTTTCCTTCATTGAGTCATTTATTAATATACCACAAATGTACCTTAACATGCTTAAATAATAATAATAATAATAATAATAATAATAATAATAATAATAAATTGTATAAATTGTGCCGAAACGCGAGTTTAGAGCGCTATAGTTACAAATTTAGCCTTTTTTTTTATATCGCTCAGCATCTACAACTATTCTATCTAAAATGCAGTTACCAACAATGGCAACATTTATTAAAAAAATAGTGGTTATTATTATTATTATTATTATTATTATTATTATTATTATTATTATTATTAGAGCTTTGAGGAGTAGGTGCTGCAAGCATTTTTGCCGATCTCACCGAAACTAGCATAGGGGAGTAAATATGGGCTTCTGATTGGTTGAATAATTTAAAGAGCAATTGTTGTTTGTAAAAACATTATTCTGAATGTGAATGTATGTATTAGGGGTATATATGGGTATATCGTGTTAAAAAAATAAAAAAGAGATATCAAGAATAATAATAAGAATTTTTTTAGAGTGATATAGAACAATTGGGTTTGTAAATATCGCATAATTGAGGCCGTTAAAAGGAAATATGATTATTGTTTGTAAATAAATTGTTCTATCATGTTTAAATAATTAAGAAGAAATTCCAATTTCATTATTATTTTTTTTTCTAAGTAATATAGAACAATTGAGAAACATCATCATTGACTTCTTTAATTCTAAATTCTAGAAAATCTCCCTTTTTATCTGTTAATAAATATGTAAAATCAGAAGGAAATTAATCAAAATCCATCTTCTAAAAGTGATGATTTAATAAATGTAAACTCAAAAATGAACCAAAACAAAATTATTCAACCAACATAAGCCTGTATTTTCTTCCTTGTGGTGGGATCGGCAAAAATGCGTGCTGCAACAAAGTGAAATAGCTGTCATAGAGTAAAAACAAAGAATAGAGATGAAGTATAGTAGCTGGGGATGATGCCAAAAATGTAATTCCAAAATCCCTTACATTAGTCCCAAACACAACCACATGCTTTCGCAAATATTAATAACAATAGTAATAATAATAATAATAAAATAAAACAAAGAAAAGAAAAAATCTTTTGTAATATAGTTTTTAATTCATAATACGATGAAATGCTACTTTAGATTGCGTAAATATAAGCGGACCATTTTCGTTAAGAGAAAAAATGCAGGACTGAAGTCAAAGAATTCGGTCCCCGTTCCAAGCAATTGTTTTGTTTGGGCCAAATGAGGGCATTTAAATTTGTGCTAATAACGCGCATCCAGTGTTGAATTCAGGGGGTGCCCCGGGGGAGGGACATTCCCCCGGAGCTACCAAATGTGCCCCCCGGAAAATTTGAGATTTTGTGTTATCAGTGGTAAAAAAGTGTAATTTCCCCCTTGTAACTTTATTGTATCCTCTATTGTCCACATCTCTAAATTAGGTGGTCTACTTATATGCAAGATTTCTGTTCTTTCCGATTTTTAACACTTTCCAACAAAGTTAAAAATTGCTTATGCATTATGTTTGTCTGTCCGTCTGTCCATTCTCTAACTCACCTAAATATACTCGTATTTTCATGCAATAAAAAATGTCAATGATGCTTACCATGGTATGTTCAGTATTGCGATGTATTGTGTTGCAGTAATACATTACATAATTTACAGGGGCACTTAAAAGATTTCCATTACATTATGGTATATGCATTCTAAACAAAAAAGAGTGACTATTCACTATGGAGGAGTGAATACTCACTCTATCGCAAAGTCAAAATAGGACCAATTTCTTTAGAATGACTAATTCACTCGGAGTAAAAATAGAATTGTTAACTCTGTGAAAAGTGAATACTCACTGCTGAGAGGGGAATATTCACTCTAAACAGGGCTGAATAATCACATTTTAGGGGGACAAAAAAACTTTTATTAATAGCTTTTTAAATTTTGATTAGATTTTCATAAAATTTGAAATGACACGATCAAATTCGTTAACGATTATATATGTTAAATTTCAAACTCTTCGGTTGGGTAGTTTTTGAGCTGTTATATGCGGACAGAAGTACAGATGGACGGATCAGACAACGATTGTAGGTGCTGCGTATTTATGTAATTACGAACGCACCTAAAAAGTAACTAAGATCAACTCCATTGATAAAATATTTAACGATCCGAAAAATATTCTGTTAAATATTTTTCTGTGAAAATACAGAGAATCTAAGAGTGATCCATTATTTTCAGTCTTTTGTAAAATTGCAGAGATTAGAAAAACCGAGATTTTATTAAGTAACAGAGAAGTTACTCGGTAAATTAAGAATAGACTCTGCAAATTTACTTTTAATGATAATAATTTAATTTAATTTTTAAAATTAATAAATTACTTCACCTTCAAATTATTTGAATTTTCAGAGTAAATTTGAACTGCTGTACCATTAAACTTTAACACAATCATGATTCTAGCCGTTCTGTGGTTTGAACACGTAACCTCTTGACAATGGAAGGACACTTTACTAAGTGACCTATAGAAGCTGTTTACGACTAAGTACAAAGTATGTTTTTCAAAATTCAGGGAGGAAAAATCTCCATTGACTCAAAAAAAAAAAAAAAAAAAAAAAAAAAAAAAAAAAAAATTCCTTTTTCTAAATTATTCTAAGTTTTAAAAAACAATTTTTAAACTAAATTTTCCTCTGTAATATTTCTAATAAATATCAAATTTTTTTAAAAGTATGTAATTACAAAGTTTAATCAAGATAAAAATATCTCTAAATAAAAACATGGTAATCCCTACAGGGAATTGATATAAGATAAGGGAAATGAGTGTAAAATGATGACCGAGAAATTAAATAGAATGCTTTTAAACGAGAACATAGTATAAATTCACTGAGATTCTCGCCCCTTTTTTCTGTGTTTTTATAGAAATTTTTAACAGTGCACATACAGATATTTCAAAAACTACATTAAAACAAATTGGAAATTGCAGGTGAAGCGTAGCAAATGAGGTGCATTCGTACGATAACGAAGTTTTAAAAATATCACTCAGATATATCAATCTCATAAAATTGTAAATAGTTAATAACAATTAAAATGCGCATCAAACAATGTTCTCCCTATACCATTATGTAATGGAATAGTTTTGTATGGCCTTGTAAACCAATAATAAATGTTCTTTGCACCACAGATTATGCAAAATATATATTATAATATGTACTTTATAGATGCATATAAATTTTATTATGTTCGAATGAGTGTAACACCATTAAAATGCATTTGAAACATTTTTCCCAATTGACCGTAATGTAACGGAATACTTTTGATTGACCCTTAATTGATCTATGCATCCGATTTTCATAAAACTTGAAATGACTTGACAAAATAATGTAATACAGTAGACTCCCTCAAATCCGCACAGCTTGGGACCAGAGGTTTTGCGGATTTTAGAATTTTGCAGATTTCTGGTCGTTGCTTTGTTTACATTTTTTAAACAATAATTTGAGTGCAATTAATGGTGCGATGGGAATTATAATGAATGCTTACAATATAATAAAATATTAAAATAAGTAATAAACTAAAACAATAAAATTTTTTATAATGAATAAAGTACTAATAGCAAAGGTCAAGTTTATAATCAATAGTGTATGATTAAATATTCATTATAAAGATTAAATATATTTTTCCAAAATTATTCAACAAATTTACCTCATAAAAGTACATTACTAATTCACATCAAAATCATAAAATAAGGATTTTTTTTTTTTTCAAATTTACCTTAGCTTAATAACCAAAAAATCTTGATTAATGCATAAATGTATTTGGTAAGAAGATTCTGATTACCAGTAATAACAGCAATATCTTGAATTTTTCCCAAAATAATTTATTCTTCCTTCATGAAAATAACATGAATAGAATATTATTAAGATAATTACAAAAAAAAAAAAATATATATATATATATATATATATATATAATATATGGAATTGATACAAAACTAAAAAAAATCAAATTTTGTCCCAATATCTGAACTGAAAGTGTCATTGTTTACATCCTTAAAATATGTGCGGATTTTAGAGAGTTGCGGATTTCTGGTTTGCGGATTTGAGGGAGTCTACTGTAATTATATATTTTAAATTTCAAACGATTTGGTTGAGTAGCTTTTGCGTTGTTATATGCGGACGGACGGACTGAACGACAATTACAGGTGCTACTTACTATTTACATAATTAGGAACGCACCTAAAAGTAAAACAATATCGACATTAGCGCTTCCTATTTTAGAATACTACTCTATATTTGAGATAAAAATCACATTTCTTTTACTTTACTTTTCTTTTTTTCCTCCTTTTATAAATCTGATCCATGATAGTTATTATACACCATTTCGAAAACTCCCCATCGTAGAATCGTCATAGCAATAAAAGTTTAAGTTGAGTAAAAATAGAAATTCTTCCAGCAATGTTATAATAAGAAAAAAATGTAATATAATGAGTGTTGTCATAAAACACCGTGATGTAAATTTATTTGGCAGAGTATTTCGAAACCAGCTCATTAATTTTGATAGGATAAAGGAAAAAAATAAACGTAAGAGTACAAACTCAGAACACAAAGAACTATTGAATTATTATTTCTAAAAAAAAAAAAATGCAGTGTATAATTTGATAGAATAAACGTGAGCGATCTTAATAATTGTTTTACTTAGAAATAAACGTGCACTATTAGACATTATCTTAATGTTTTTAGCAGGTAAAATTATATGCTTTTAAACAACATTGTTTAAATCCGAATCCCTTATTATTTTCATTATATATAAATGTATATATATATATATATATATATATATATATACTTTTGAATGTAGTTGTTATGACTTCGATTTGTCTGGTGATGCGTCTATCTGTCTATGTTCTAACTTGCATAAATTTTCTTGAGTTGCCTATTTATATGTTTTCTCGTGATTTATATACTATCATGTTTTCAATTGAAAATGAAGTGTGTAGCATTTTAAATTCGTTTACAGGGACTCTCAAAAGATTTTAGTAACATAATTGTGTATAGTAAAAATCATTTGTAATATATTTTATTGATGTTACACTATTTCAAACATATTGAAATTAATGCAACGGCATTGCTTAAATCCGAATCCCTTACTGTTTTTATTTTTTTTTTTAACTTTCTAATATGGTGGAAAATTGTTTGTGACATTGATTTTTCTGATGATCTGTCGATCTATCTGCGTTCTAACTGGCGTAAATATACTTGAATTGCCAACTTATAGGTGCTAGTGTGGTTTATAATAGCATGTTTTCTATTGAAAATGAAATGCGTAGCATCTTAAGTTCGTTTACTTACTGGGACACTCAAAAGATTTCAGTAATTTGATCGTCTATAGGAAAAATCGTTTGCAATATATCTTATTGATGTTACACTATTTCAAACATATACTGAGGTGCACTGCAAAGTATTACTTGCAGTAGAATGTGGTGAACGTAGTATTTATCGTTTATTTACAGGAGTACACAAAATAATTTGGTAATATTACAGTTTATGACCGCTAATTGATCGACAGGCATTTTTATTTGCTGTCTGTATTTTGTTCTTAAATTTAAATCTTTTTTTATACCATTCAAATTACATATTACTGCAGTGTATTTCGAAACTAGCTCATTAATTTTGATAGGATAAAGGAGAAAAAAATGAGAACAAACTCAGAACATAAAGAGCTATTACGTTATTACTTCTTTAATAAAGATAGATATAATTTGTAAGACTAAACGTGAGCAATTTTAATAATTGATTTAAGAAAAAAAAGTATTATTAAACATTATCTCAATGTTTCTTGCAGGTAAAATTCTATACTTTTAACAAACATTGTTTCAGTTTCACTTCCTTATTATTTTCATTTCTTAACACTTTACAACTTAATTGTTACGAGTTTATGATTTCAGTTTGTCTGTCTAATTGTGATTTCAATAATTGTTTTGCGAAGAAAAACTTGTGTCATTGGACACTACCTCAATTGTGTATCACAGGTTAAATTATATACTCTTGAACAGTATTGTATTTTAAATCTAAATTGCTCATTATTTTCATTTTTTAACACAGATGTGCCAAGTTTAAATAAAAGTTAACAGTGACCAGAGTTCCCGAGAGGGGGGGGGGATTAACAGAAAATTTAGTTCATTTACTTTTTTCGCGACATTTTTTTATAAGATTCGCATTTTATCATACGATCTTTAGACGAAAGTTTGTGTTTTTCGTGATCTTTTGGCAAAATTGCATTTTTTCCGCGATCCTTTGACAAAATTCGTGCTTCTTTTGCAATTTTTTTTATTAAATTCTCGCTTTCGCGGGAACCTTTGTTAAAATTCGCATTTTTTATGGAAACCCTGGATGAAAATCGCGTTTTTTACGTATGATCATTTGAACTATTTTCGCACTTTTTGGCGATCTTTTAACTAAATTTGCGCTTTTTTCGTGACTCTGACAAAATTTGCGTTTTATTACACAATCTTTAGACGAAATTTTGTGTTTTATTCCGCAATCATATGTCGAAATCTGCATTCTTTCAAGCATTCCGTTGACAAAGTTTGCTATTTTTTTCCACCATAATTTTGATTCGATGCTCATAACGATGTAACTTTCGTTTAATATCCGTAATAATTAAATTAAAATCATAATACTTGGCCTTTTGTAAACAGCTTCCAACTTAGTTGAAAAGAGTTTATGATTTCGGTATGTCTGGTCATTTGCCTGTCTGCCCCAAAACTCGCATAAATATGGCCAAGTCGCCATGTAACATACTTATTAATGTGGCTTACTAAGGTAAGTTAAGTTTTCTACTGAAAATTAAGGGGGTATCACTTATATAGTTCATTTACAGGCATTTAAAAAAAAAAAAATCTTTACATTATCGTCTATTGTACATTTTCGCTTATCGGAAATCGTTTGCAATCCATTTTAATGATGTTACAGAATTTCAAACATATTGAAATTGATATACGTCACTGAGGTGCACTACAATATACTTGCAATGAAATAGGGGTGTGTGTGTGTGTAGCATTTATCGCTCATTTATAGGGACATACAAAATATTTCGGTAACAGTACTGTTTATGAGCGATAAATGCTGACAATGCGTTTCCAGTTGTACTCAACAGTCTTAAATTTAACTACTTTTTTTTGTATGTTAATTTAAGTGTATAAAATTTATAAATCATATACAGGACTCCAGGAAAGAATCCAAGCACATTTCCTTTCCTTAACAACATCTGTTGAAGGGGAATTTGCAACTGTTGCTGTATTTGTGACAGCCAATTATCAGCACGAGGGATATAGGTCTAAGGGATGGAATGACCTCCGTGGGGTTCTTTCTAAGGAAATCTAACCCGTATTTACGCAAGGACATCTAAGGTTTGAAGAAAACCAAGGAAAACTCCGAACGTTTAGGGCGACGGTCGCGATTGGGTTGGAACCCAGCACCTGCCGTCTACTAGTTTCGAGAGCAGAACCTCTCAGCCACTGGTGGGGCGAATTTTCATCTGTGTTATGTGTTTCCTAATTGAACTAAATTTTAGCGTAATATGTAGTATATGTATGAATCAATAGATAATATACAAGGCTGCGCAAAAGTATTCGGAATTTTGTTTCGGGTATAAATGATAATTGAATAAAAAAATGTAAATTGAATTAAAAATTGAAATTATGCAATGTTTGGATGTTATAAAGTTGCAAAAAAGCGAAAATCAATATCCAGATGTCACTTTTATCAATATGACATCAGCGTTATTCACGAACATGTTTGGTATAGATATTGTGTAAAACATAGCTGAACTTGTATGCTAGCTAAAGGATGTAGTATAGGGTAAAAAAAAAAAAAAAACTGGACGATTTTATGGAAATTGTACTGGTAATCGGAACGCCAATACAATTTATTGTGTTTTAACGGAAAAATTTCAGTAAATTAAACGAAAAAAAAAAAAAACGGATTTTTTTAAAATTCATTAAAAACAATGAGCTCCTACCCGTGCATCAGGCTGGAGTTTCCAAATTTCTAAAATCGCCCCCCTCCCTTGAGGACTTTCCAGATCCGCCCTTGAAGCAGGGCTGGCATGTTTCTGCCGGGGTGGTTTAAACCGGTGGTTATAACTGGTTAAAACCGGCATGGCAGAAACTAGTTTCTGCCAGTAAGTGGCAAAAAGTGGCAGAAACTAAGAACTTTAATCTGCAATGATTCATAATTCACATTTGTGTTTAATGTATAAAGAATTTAGTTAAAATAAAGATAATGAATGTTATTTAAAGTAGAAAAAAGTTTCAAGAGGATCATATAAGATCATAATAGCATAACATATCTTATATACTTCTGAGAAAAGAGTTTATTTTGCTAAGGGGTTATTATATATGGCACAAAATTTAGATGAATATCAAAAAGCAATTTTCTTTCTCTTTCTTTATGCTCAAATGTCAATTTTGATCCCATATACTTATGATGAATTAAATAAGCTAGCACTGCATTAAATGAGATTTGAATCTTGCATTTGTGTGTTTCCATAATATTTCCATCATTGAATAAAGTTAAGTAAATTTTATGAGCAGCTGCAATAGAACACTTGTGTTTTTTAGTTTTATCTAAAGCAATAGCAATGGATTTTAACATTTGTAACAAGTATTTAACTCTTTATAAATCATGATATTTATAATTTTAACAACTGCTATGTACTTAATATCATTTTCATGATTTTCAATTATCAAATAATATGGATCGTTCTTCTTGAAAGATTCAAAACTAGTAAATTTTAATAATAATTAATGTATTTTTAAAATTAAAACTATTCACAATATTTTATTTATTATTTATCCCGAATAAATTATATATTAGCATTTTAATATCACTAAAAAAATTAAGATTATGTCATAAAATGAGTTTATGCCAGTTGTTGCCAGTTACTGCCGGTTAAAACCGGTTATAACCACTTTTTGCCACTGGCACGGCAGAAACCATTTTCTGCCGGCAAAAACCCAACCCTGCCTTGAAGTCAATAACAATTTTCAACAGTGAATTTCATTAAGCGTAACCGAAAATACGAATGGAAAGTACTCGAAAAATTATACAAACCATACTTACTCTCGTATTTTGTTTCGAACATTATTGTGGTTTCTTCTGCTACAACAAATTTTGTTTGTTTTTAAAACAATAAAATTCGTTCAGACTGAAATAAGATTCATTCATAAAAAGAACATCACAGTCAGAATAAAATTACATTTTTTATTCATTAAGGCCGTATTATAAAAGATATTTTTCTGGGTTCAACAACTCGAAATTTTGTGACACATTTTCAGACTTATCAGGTGCATTCTTAATTATGTAAATACGTAGTCCTTATTGCTATAGTCATCGTTTAGTCCTTCCGTCCGCATATAACAGAGCAAAAACTACCCAACCGAATCCTTTGAAATTAAAAATACAGTCGACTCTCGTTAATTCGAACTCGTCGGGACCACAAGAAATGTTCGAATTATCCGAAGTTCGAATTATGAAAAGTATGAAATGAGAACATGCTTAATATGGTACTATTACAAAGGAATTAATATTATAATGTGTTTTTTTTTATTTATTATGTCTGTTATCATCAGAATATGACTTAATATTAAATTAGAATGTAGAAATACATAAACTAATTAAAGGATTAGAATCAAGCACAATGGACGAAAAATTTGAAGCGAAACTGATGGACAGACGGGGCAGTTAGAAAGAGGATATCAAATGGATTGGATTATGCGTATACTTGTTCGGAACAATTCTCACAAAAATCAAAGAAAGAAAGTTATTCAAATGATCTGAAATCCGTGAGAAAGAAACGAAGAATGAAAAATCGGAATTCTTGTTAGTTCGAATTAAACGATGTCAAGAGAAAATGAGTTCGAATTAATGAAAAAGTTTAACGTTATTCTGCCATTGAAAATTTCGGGATTTTATGGTTAGTTCGAACTAAGCGAAGATTCAAATTATCCGATTTCGAATTAACGAGAGTCGACTGTATATAATTGTTTCATGATTTTGTCGAATCATTTAAAATTTTATAAAAATCGGATGCATTGTTTAATGGCAGGGACAATCAAAACTATTCACTTACATTAGGCCCAAAAGGAAAAAGTAGTTTCAAATGCAATTTAATGATGTTACACTCTTTCGAACATAATAAAATTTATATGTACCTATAAAGTATATACTAAAATAGACATATTCTGTACAATCTGTGATGTAAAGAATATCTGTTATTAATTTACAGGGTCACGCAAAAATATTCAGTTACATAATGGTACAGGGGTAAACATTGTTTGGGGCGCGTTTTAATTATATTAAATTAATTAACATTTTTACGAAATTGATATCGAATCAAAACTTAAAGAATTTATTAACCGTTTATGCACCTACGGTACTTTAAAGTACTATTGAAGAAAACTTTATATAAAACTTATTTATTCTGTCTATTAATAAAAGTTTTTTATTCTTTTCGCATAAAAACTCTTCTCGATCAAATTTAGATAGAATAGAGAAACAATCAAAGCTAAATATTTTCAAAAAGTGGTAGTTTTACTTTTCATTTTATAGGTATTTCTTTTCTTCCTTTAAATAAAATAATATGAAACATATTCAACTGCAAAAACATTTCCATTTATAGAGAGGATCATGATACATTTAAACTCATTGCTTTTTAAAGAATTGTGATATTTTCAAAAGAGTAATTTTGATTAATTAATCTGATTATTTTTATAAATATTTCACAAAAAAAAAAATTATCTACCGATATATTTAATCAGTTTTAATGAAAAAACATATTTAAATTCTACATTAGTATTATCTAAAAATTCCAGTATACTTTCAGATATTAAAGAAGATAATTATGAGGTGGACCAATTTCTTGATAAATAATTCGGTAGATAAAGGTTAATCAAAGTTTTCTTCATCTTCCATTAAATTCTGTCATGGGCAATTAATTTAGAGCTATCTCGTGACAATTAGCTATTCTAGATTGCCATGGTGATGACGTTTTAATTAAAATGGAATCATATTATTTTCGTATTACTGAATTTAATATAGCTAATCGTAATAAACTTTGTATTAATGCATTTTTGGGCAAGAACGTTATAGCCATGACACCAAGATCTGAATATTTATAAAAAGTGGTTATAGTGCGAACACGCCTCATTTGCCACGCTTGGCGTACAATTTCCGACTTGTTGTATTTGTTTTTAAAAGCTGAATATATTCCTTTTAAAAGAAAGGTAATTTTAAACTAATTATAAATATTTAAATAGTAAAATACTGAAATTTGATTATGATAATAGTTTCAAGTTAGTGTCCAGTCCACTTAAAGGGTCAATTATTACCTTTTAAAGCATCCAAAAATTGATTTTTTAAAAAATAGCTTATAATAAAATATAATTCTTTAGAAACATAAAAAAACAAGTTGGAAATTGCACGTGAAGCGTAGCAAATGAGGTGCGTTCGTACTATAAGTTTTAAAATATTCAGATCTTGCTGATATTAGTAGACCGTACTTTGGATACAGTATAGTGGTCGAAATCTTTGTGTTCCTGATGCAGGGAGTAATTTTTATTATACTTCATAACGTATATCTTAATCATAAAATGTGAAGTAGGTTAATATAATTAAAACACGCCCCAAACAATGTTTCCCCGTATAACATTATTTAGTGGAATACATTTGTGTGGCCCTGTAATTTAATAATAAATATTCTCTGCATCCCAGATTGTACAGAATGTATATTTTAGTAAATACATCATAGATTCATGTCAATTATATTATGTTCAAATGAGTGTAACACCATTAAAATGCATTTGAAACATTTTTTTCCCATGATCGTAATGTAACGGAATACTTTTGATTGTCCCTGTAATTGATCTATGCATCCGATTTTCATAACATTTGAAATGACTCGACAAAATTATGTAATAATTAAACGTTTTAAATTTCAAACGATTAAAATGCATTTGAAACTTTTTTCCCCATTGACGTAATGTAACGGAATCCTTTTGATTGTCCCTGTAATTGATCTATCCATCCGATTTTCATAAAATTTGAAATGACTCGACAAAATTATGTAATAATTATATATTTTAAATTTCAAACGATTTGGTTGGATAGTTTTTGCGTTGTTATATGCGGACGGACAGACAGACGGACGGACTGAGCGACAACAATAGGTGCTACGTATTTACATAATTACGAACGCACCTAAAAAACGTACAAAAATTTGAATTAGAAGAGAAATTATGTCTAAAACACTTCAAGCTTTTTTATATGATCGGTGATTTAAGCTTTGCAATCAATTTTCTCAAATCAGCGATATTGAGCATTGCACGCACGATTTCTTAAAAATGGTTGCCTAGAATTTCACAAAATTTTCGCTAAATGTATTAAACATCTAGAAGCACAAATTGACTTATGTTTCTCAAGTAAGAAGTTTGGAATTCACGACTACTTTTGTCTAAAAAAAATCCAGATATTTCGAACTTCTTAAAAAATAAATTTTTTTCCCTGGAACTATTTTCCCTGGAACTGTTTTTTTTTCATTATAGGTCATTTAAAACACATAATATCTCTTCTCATAAAAAAAAAAAAAAAAAAAAAAAAAAAAAAAAAATCTTGGTGTGTTTTAGCCATTCAAATTTGAAAAATTTTGCGGGCAATGCATGCAAGAATCATTCTTTCGTAAAAATTGTATTATCTTTAAAAATAAATTAAAATACATTATATACGTATCGTATATATAAATACTTTTATAAATATAACCAAAGTAATTCAGATATTACCACAACAATAAACCAATGAAACCAGTATTTTTACAATCATCCTATTAAAATCATTTGTAGTTTGAAATGACATAGGAGGCAGATTACCAAAATTATGAAAGGTAAATGGATAAATGGACAGTAAAAGGCTTTTTTTATTAAACTAATCATCAGGGGTGCATGGTTTAATAAAAAAGCAAAAACATCCAACCAGTTTCTGTTATAAGTCGTGCTAAAAGCTAAAAAATTCGACCCATAATGCATCTGACTAATCGGACTTTATTTACTGTTACAAATTAGGAAAAGAGGAATTCATTGAAAAAAAAACAATATTAAATAATAACAATAATAAAATATTTATTAAAAATATATGTACTAAAATATTTACCAAACCTACATCTAGAATGATCTATAATTCAAGTGAATTATATCAGTTAAGAGCTATGGCAGATTTAAATATTAAACAGCTTTGGTGAATAAAATAAATCTTTCTTAATTTGTGGTTTCAATTTTATAATTTAAAATCAATTAGATAAAGACTGACTGCAATTTTTACAGAAGTCACTTTTCACGTACTTTGTTAGTTCACAGGGTACTTGACCCTTTGAAAACAATAACTACATTAAAAGTCCTATTACCTGTTCCTACAGAATTTTTTGGAGAAGAAAATTTTTTCGGAAGACCTTTCTCCCGGATAGAAATATTTTATCACCTTTACTCGATTTTCCCATATCAGAATACTATAATCAACATCGAGGATCATAAAAATTCTAACTGCCTCGAAAAAAAAGAGAGAGAGAGAGAGAAAAAAATCTATTCGATCACAAAATCCTTCTAATAATCGTTTCTTCAAATACAGTAGAACAACAATTAACTCAACTTCGTTTAACCGAGGTTTCTGTTAATCGAGCCCATAATAAAGTCCGATTCTTTTTTTCTTTCGTTTTATTTTTTTGTGAATGAACCTTAAAAAAAAACCTCATTTTTTTATTCACTGTCCATGTCCCTAAAATATGTGGAGAAAAGAAGCAATGTTACACCGATAAATTTTCTGTTGTCCGAAAGTTCACGTGGGCAGTAAGTCATTGGCAGAAATTCGGGTATTCTATAAAATAGTAACTCCATTGCTTGTAAATTGTAATACAATAAATTATTTTTGCATTAATACAATAGTTCTTTAAGAATAATTTTAAACTGTATTTTTTTTACATAGGTCAAGTAAAACATATCAAACAATTACATTGCCATATTATATTTTGACATTTGTTTTATTTTTTAAAATGCATCTTTCAACATTTAACTTTAGTTAAAAAACTTTCAATTTGCTCTTCAAATCTTACTATTAGTAGTTGATTTTTTAAAAACTTTCTGCGGTATTAAATATAACTGTTATATTTACTTTTATAATTTAAAAACACATACTATTGTTTGTTATTATAAGAGATATTAAATTTGTGAACACGAAGCGTTTTTATGCACGATTTCTATTTACCGAGATTTCCGATATCCGTTGTACTATCGGCCCCAATTAGCTCGGATAATCGAGATTACACCATATCACACTTTTATGCTTAAAAATGAGTCAAAAAGTTTGTCATAAAGTTTAGTGTTGTTGAGAGAAGAAATATTTTTCTTTGAGAGAGTGAGAAATAATTGAGAGCATATAGCTGAATGTATTCCAAGTGAAGGAAAAAGACGTAAGTAATGTAATGTGAAATTAATTATGAATATTTATGGGGTAAAATATTATCAATGACGAGGAACATAGAAACTCTAACAAACTTAAAAAAAGAAATAATAATAATAAATAAAAATAACAAAACGGTCAATTGCGAGTATATTACTCGCACTCAGAGTGTACAGTGCAATAAACATATGTATTATTAACCCCTTGGGGACGAGCAACTGGTATACGTGCCATTTAAAGTCCTCAGAATTTTTCATTATTCCCACCAGTTATTTTTTATTGTAAAGTTTACCTTATTTAATTGGAGTATTTTCGCGATTCAAGTACTGAAAATTTTCTGTTTTTGAAAAACCGGTGGTTAAAGATTAAAAATTAAGCAAAGTGTTCTCATCGCGAAGGAGTCGGTTATATTATTAAAAGAAAATCCTTGCTGTAAGAATACTTATCACTTTGTAAAAAACTATACAAAGTAAGGTTGGTTATAGCTGGATACTCTAGAAAAGTATGAATGGGTGTACCATAAAAAAGAGTGTGATAGACGAGATATAGCTGAATAGATTCTACATTGAAGAAAGACGAAAGTATTGTAATTTTAAACTAATTATGAATATTTAAATAGTAAAATACTTAATTTATTTATTCCTCATATTATGAAAATATTTATGTTTGAAGCTCCTATCATATTAATACCCAATCCATTTAAAAACAATAATTACATTTAAAATCCTTTTCCTACACAAATTTTTTTGGGGAAGAAAATTTTTCCGGAAGATATCTCTTCCGGGATGAATTACTTTGTCACCTTCACTCTCATCCCTCCGTACCAGAATACTATAATCAACGCCGACGAACATAAAAATTCTAACTGCCGTGATATCGCACGGTGATTAAGGCGTATCATGGCGGTGATGGAGGAGGTATGACAGCAGCTGTTAAGGCGTGGGAGTAGTAATCAAAATACTCCGGTGTATATTTGCCCCTAGACTTATAAAATCGGTAGACTGTAAATTATAGTTATTTTTCTACGTTTATTACAACCTTTGTTAAAATTGCTCCTTGTTATGGTTAATATTCTTTATTAACACTTTTCTTGATATAATGGATAAGTATTTATGAGTGGTTAAATTTTGTGTCCGTCAGTGTTTTGCATTTTATGATATATTTTTTTAAATAATAATAATAATAATGATAAAAAGCGGAGTTCAATGAATTTTGACGTTTTTATTTTCTTCTATCTTACAAGAAGAATTTATTGTATTCGTAATAAATTTCGACTTCCGATTTTATATTTTTTAGAAGGTCCTGAACAGGGATGTAGTGGAGGGTATACGGGGGTATACGCCCTATACCTTCTGGATTTTTTAAAGGCGCACCATATATCCTCTGTTTTTCAAAAAAGCTTATAGTATATACACTCTCGAGTATATCGTCTGAATTGAGCGTATATCCTCTGCTTAGAGCGTATATCTTCTGCTATTTTTACGACTACACCCCTGGTCTTGAACATGCTTTGATGATTTTAAAAAAATGTTTGCCTGTCACAGTGTGAGTCTGTATGTGACAGGAATTTTGTGGGTGCTCAATCTCAAGAATTAATGTACGTAATTTCACAAAATCTTAGATTCAGTTAGACCTTGGTGTTTATCGTTGAACAGCTGGCGCTGCCATGCTGCATTATTCACAATTTCCACACTAGTTTATCTCATGAACTAATGCACGAATTTCCATCGAATTTCAGATTTAGTTAGTCCCTGATATAGATTAGAGTTGCATAGTTTTTGGTATAAATCTCCCTATTGGTGGCACTGTTATGCCGCATTTTTCACGATTTTCCAATAGCTAAATCTCAATAATTATTGCATAGATTTTAATCAAACTTCAGAATCAGTTAGTACCTGATAAAACTTAATCCTAATTAGTTTTTGGTGTACATCACCCAAAAAGTGGCGCTGTTATGTAGGTTTTTTAAAGATTTCTACAATAGCTCTGTCTCGGAAGTTAATTCACGGATTTTCATCAAACTTCAGATTCAGTTAGAAGTTGACATAAGTTGTTGCTGACTAGCGCCGCGGCGTATGGGTACGCCAAGTCATTTTTCCATCCTCTGCTTCAAATGTTTACATACATTTCCTAATTTATATTGTTCATCTGATCAGGAGCCATATTAAAAATAAATAAAGCAAAAAAAAAAAAAAAAAAAAAAAAAAAAAATGGATAAAGAAGAAGAAAAGCTTGTGGACGTTCTAGAATGTCTCCATCAATTTCTGAATCCGTTTCACGATCAAAAATTTCAGTGAACTTAGATTCATCGATATTAGATGCCCTTCATCTGAAAGTTATTACAAATTACGCAAATAATCTTCAGGAGCCACAGAAACTGTTCTTGACATACTCGGAGGGACAGCGTATTGAGTTTGCCAACATGAAGCGTTCACAAAAACAGATTTAAAAGGGAAAGCAAAAGACAGACTGAACGGATTGACTAGACGCAGTGAACACGGAGGATATTTCTAGAAAGGTAAAGAAAAGGTGATTAACTTCGAAATTAAAAGGATTCTGATTGGATAGTCTGTTATTTAGAGAGAAAGAGCTAACTAGCGTACTCAGGGCCGTAGCTAGAAGTGAACCATAGGGGGGGGGGGGGGCTCAAGAGAATCTAGGGGGCTCAAGAGAATCTAGGGGGGGGGGGGGCTCAAGAGAATGTAGGGAGGGCTCAAGAAAATGTAGGTCGGGCTCATAATTTTCTCTCTCTCTCTCTGATGCAGAAAGATAAATGAGTAGTGCCTATTCACACTGTAGGTATTGTGTTTCTTATTAAAATGTTGTAATGATTTCATTTTATGCTAAGTAAAGTATAGGATGATGAAAATTTTGAGTATATAACTGGTGCAAAATTAAACATCATGTTAACTTCATATGTCATATAGGATGAGGGGATGTTAAAACACTTATTTTAAATACAATCTAATAACTCTGCAAAACTGCGAATGGGTCTCAAAACTAAATTAGATTTTTGAATAGAATTTCATTTGAATTTTCGGAACAGAAATTCATTGAGTGACCTTGGAATCCTTTCCAGGGGGGGGGGGATCAAAATATTTCAGGGGGGGCTGAGCCGCCCATAGCGCCCCCTTAGCTACGGGCCTGAGCGTACTATGTGTACCAGCCTCTCCATCGGAGGTTTAATCATAACCCCGAGACGTGGCAAACATGATCCTAAATTAATCCAGCATCTCATCGTCATCAGTATGACTTTAGATTTAGGTGCCGTCCATAAATGACGTCACCTTGAAGGGGGGAGGAGGGTGACGAAAATTGTAACAGTTTGTGACAAGGGGGTGGGAGGTGGTAAGAAGAAATGGGACATCACTCATTTTGGTTAAAAAACCAGCAGATTAAATTTGAAATTAAGGTATTTTAAGCTCATAAAGTAAAGATAAATTTTGAAGGAAATTATTACAAATTTCATGTCAAATTCCAAAATACCCTGTAATTGCACTGTAATAATAATGTTTTATTTGTAGTATATTAATTATAATATTTGTTGTAAACCTTAATCATATTTTTTACAAAATAAGTACACCAATCATTTTTATTTTTCTGCTCACAAATGTCATAAAATACATAGTTAAAGTTTGAAAATAATTTTTTCAATATGATCTATAACATAGTGCATTGTTTCTGAACAGCAAGTATATGTCTGTGTAATATAGCATGACATGTGACAAGGGAAAGGGAAGGGGTATGTATGCTGAAATTAGGTACTTTGAGACAAAGGAAGGGGAGGAAGTCAAAAAAATTAAATAAAGAATACTGCCCAGTTAAACTGATGGCATTGAGCTCACAGGCTACAAATACTAATTGTACATTAAAGCCTTATATTTTCAAGGGTTAATTCCGTTCGAAAAAAAAAATTAAGAAGGGGAAACAGCTCTCCCCTTTCCTCTTTTTTTATACTTAATCATTGAACCTCCTATACTATCAAAGACATGCTTTATCATATAAAACATCTATATCCAAAATTCAGAGCAAATGAGATAATTCTTAATAAAAACCCATTTAGCATTTATATAATTTAAAAGGAGTTATCCCCCTCTTTTATACTTAACCATTAAACTTCAAAAACTATTCAGATTTGAACGAAATCTGAAAATTCTGCTTGAAAAACCCATTTATATAAATTAAGGGGGGGGGAACATTAGAACCCCTGTTCCCCCTATTTATACTTATTCAATGAACATTTAATAACAGTCACGGAATCGCCTCATCAGAATGATCCTAATCTAAATTTTGAACGAAAACTTAATTCTGCATGAAAATCCCATTTATATCAACTAAGGGGAGGGGCATGAGCCCCCCGTTCCCCCTCTTTTACATATCGAATGAACTCCAAAAACTAATCAGGGAAGCGCCTTATCAGGATATACCTATATACAAAATTTCAAGTGGATCCGATATTTTTATCATGAGTTATCGCGTTACGCACGAACGTACATACAGATCGGACGGGCACATAAGCTCTCAGGCTATGATAGCCTGTGAGCTAAAAAGAGTGTGACATCATTTATGGACAGCCCCTTATATTTGCCGCAGAGTTGTAATTGATAAAATTATTCCATTTTGTTTCTAGGATCTCCTGGTATTTCAATTGGCCGAGTGTTAGTGCTCTGAATCAATGACCGGGTTCCAAACCTGACCAGTGTAGTTTTTTACTATGTTGGCTTTACAAGCCTTTTTAGCAACGTGAATTAAAATTCACGAATGAAAAATTCAGATTTACTATTTTTCGGGCGTATTTCATAGTTTAAAAATTGCAATAGATTAATTATAGTTCCGTCTGTAGTTATAGTATATTTTTGTAGAAAAAGGAAAATTTTTTTAACCCTTTGTATCATTGTATTGCAAATCTGCAATACATCCAAAAGTCAATGCTACTTACACAGTAAACTTTAAAACGCGATTTTTTTTTATTACTCCTATTTCCAGGGCCGTAGCTAGAAGTGAATTATAAGGGTTGCTCAAGAAAATGTAGGGGTGGGGGGTGGGATTCATATTTTCTCTCTCACTATTTTTTTGACGCAGAAAGATAAATGAATGTATATTCACGTTGCAGGTACTATGTTTTTTATTAAACTGGTGTAATACCTAATAATGCTAAGAAAAGAATATGATGATGAAAAATTCGAGTGTATAACTAGTGCAAAATTAAATATCATGTAAGCTTCATACGTGCAAACGGATGAGCGAGTGTCGAAACACTTATTTTAGTTACAATTTAGTATTTCTGCAAAGTTGTGAAAAAGCCACAAAATTTAATTAGATTTTTTATCAGAATTTCATTTGGATTTTCGGAATAGAAATTCATTTAATGACCTTGGAATCTTTCACAGGGGAGGTCCCCCCCCCCCCATAGCACCCCTTTAGTTAATACCCTGCTTATTTCCCAACACAGCAGTAAATATAAATTGATTATAGGATTCTCAAGACAAGACTATATTAAATTAATTTTTCATGCCAGATTTTTTTTTGTATCATTTGAGCAGTTTTACTTTGATATTGCTAAAATGGACTTCGCAAATTTTCTTAAATAAACAGAGCTGAAAAATAGAAATATATATAATATATATATACAGTAAAACCTCTAAATAACGGACACCTCGGGAACGCAGAAATTGTCCGCTATTCGGAGGTGTCCGCTATTGGGAAAATCTCAGAGATTCTTAAACCACTAAGAAATGCTTAATGTTTCATTAATTTACTTTTTTATATGTTCTAAAACCTCTATTATATAATTAATCAGAAATTAAAATAATTTTTTAAGCAAATAAAATTAAAATAAAATTGTGCACACTTTTATCCACTGTTTATTATATTATTGCGAAAAAAATCTGTTACAAAAGTTTATTTTTGCTTGCGATTACATGTAATTTGTTTTTCTGTGTGATGTTATTGGACATTGTAGAGTTCCGGGCGAGGAGGAAGATATTGCATTTTTTTTTTTTTAATCTTTAAAAGCATAAAATCTCAAAATGTTCTTGGATGAAATTTCAATACAGGCTGGGAGATTATTAAATCCCCTGAATTTAGCACTGAACGTTGAGGGGGGGGGGAGGGGGGGGGAGGATTTTCTCCAGCTCTGTATTTTCATTTAATTGTGATCACAAAATTTGTGACATCTTGTCCTGATAAATTCAGAGGCTTTTTTACTTTTTTCATTTTTTTTTCTTGTTTAAAATATACCTTTTCATCCTTTATCGCCGAATAAAGCGTCCGCTATTCGGAATGTCCGTTATTCAGAGGTTAAGCATACAAAAATTTAAGTTTTGGGAGTGGGGATTGGAAAACTGTCCGTTAAATAGAAGTATCCGCTATTGGGGAGCGTCCGTTATGGAGGTTTTACTGTATATATATATTTAAAGTTAATTTTGTGTTAGAAAATGTACGATATTCATGAGAAATATATAATTTTATGTTTATTGTAGATGCGAAAAAAAAAATACCTTTTAGTCAATATATTTTTTTTAGTTTTATGTTTTAAAAATTTTGTGCTATAATACATATACATTCTTAAAATGGTACATTCTTACATCTGAGTAAATATTTTTCGAATCGGAGTTGTTGAATCACAATGGTTTAACTACAGTACATTTTTTCTAAAAGTCAAAAATCTCTTTTAAATTTTTTTCACCAGGTTTAATTTTTTATTGTAAATATAGTTTAGTCTATTGCAACATTATCATCTAATCATATCATATAGTGATATAATATATAATTATGGCTAATATTAATTATTTAATGGGATAATAATTATTTTATATGTTAAATATGGTGTTCTATGAATCTTACTATGTCTCTGTATATTTCGAATATTCTTTTTAGCTCATTTTTTCATGTTCTATTGATATACAGTCGACTCTCGTTAATTCGAATCTTCGCTTAATTCGAACTAAACATGAAGTCCCGAAATTTTCAATGGCAGAATAACGTTAAAATATTTCATTAATTCGAACTCATTTTCTCTTGAATTCGTTTAATTCGAACAAACGAGAATTCCTATTTTTTATTTTTTTTCTGTCTCACGGATTTCGGATCATTTGAATAACTTTCTTTCTTTGATTTTTGTGATAATTGTTTCGAACGAGTATACATATAATTCAATGCATTTAATATCCACTTTTATAGTGCTCCGTCTGTCCATCAGTGACGCTTCAAAAATTTTTTCCATTGTGCTTGTTTCTAATCTTTTAATTAGTTTATGTATTTATGCATTCTAATTTAATATTAAGTCATATTCTATTTGATAACAGACGAATATGGTACCATATTAAGCATGTTTTTATTTAATACTTTCCATAATTCGAACTTCGGATAATTCGAATATTTTTTGCGGTCCCGACGAGTTCGAATTAACGAGAGCCGACTGTATATTGTTTTACGATTAATGGTTTATATATATATATATATATATATATATTTAAGTATTATGCCTTTTGCATGTTTCAGATTTTATCACATTTTACGTTTAATTTGTTGATTAAAGATTCTTCAATTGCTCCTTAAATTTAATGACTATAATCAAAATTAGGCAGATGGAATGACTGTAATCAAAATTAGGAGTTCAAAGCTTAGAAAGACGTGATGTCACATAATAATTAAGGCGTAACTGTTGGATGAAAAGGGATATAATCAGGGTTGTTGAAACGCAACGGTAAGGAGTAATAATCGATGTCCCAAAAGGTTAAACATTACGACAGCAGCACACTCTATTATTTTGACATTAAATCAAGTATAATTTCCACAGATAAGATTATTTTTTCACGCTTTTCAAGAAAAAAGTACATATTTGATCGTTATATGATCACAATTGGTAAAATTTTAAACGCGAGAAAAATTATTCAAAAGTAATAAATAAATTATAATAAAAAAGAAAGTTTTAAAGACAAGCTGTTGTCATAATAAAATGAAATGAAAATCAATAAAAAAAATTTTAATTAAACAAATTACAACGACAATTTGGAAAAGGATATTTTTAAACACTAAAATTTTAAAGACTTATGAATAAATTCTATATTTAAATTAATAATAATAATAAACATCATTTTTAGGATGATTATAGCGAGTCATATATTACGTAAGCCGTGCATTAAACTTTAATATTCCTAGACCAATGATTAAAAAAAAAAGTAGTTTATAGATATACAAGTTTATTTTATTTAGAATGTGCATTTTTATTTGATGGACTTATCAGACTGACTTCTGAACGCCTCATATTACGTACGACATGGATTAAACATGAATATTCCTGGACCCATCATAAATAAATTTTGAATGAAATTTCAGAGAAAAAAATGCACTTCTAAATGAAATTTCCTTCAAATCTTTATCACAATTTGTTTATTATTATTTTTAAAAGTTTTTATTACTCTTTTTGTCATTGTGTCAACAGAAGTATTCCATTTTTGGACATTAAACATGGACCAACCAGAAAACGAATAAGTTGCGGAATTCAACCAATAAAAAAGATTGAGATATGCTTCAGAATCCCCAGTTCTCTATCGAGGACAACAACTATTTAAAAAAAAAAAAAAGTAAAAAAATCATCGATCATTTTTTTTTCTTTTTTGTAAAAGAAGTAAATTCGATTTCAGAACCAACTCTAAAATTATAATTTTTTATCTGAGCTCAAATCCAAAAACTACTAAAGTATACTTGAAAGAAAAAATAATAATACATTAAGATATTTTCCTAAGGTCTTATATAAAAATCAAGCATTGTTTTATATACTAATCATGTTATATATGGCTCAATAACAAATATAAATTTCACTCTGTTGAAATAGTACAACTTTATTAACTTGTGCTAAAAACATTTACTGCCATTACGTCAAATTTAATGTAGGAGTCTCTTTAACCCCTTGGGGACGAGCGACACGTATACGTGCCGCAAAAAGGCTTAAGAATCCTTGTCTATTCCTACCGGTAAAATTATACTGTAAAATTTCTCTTATTCAATCGGAGCATTTTCTCGATTTAAGAAATAACAAATTTCTGTTTTTAAAACGGGTGACAAAACATTAAAAATTTCGCAAAAGGCTCCTGTCGCGAAGGGGTTAAACGTAATATAAATACCAAGATTATATGTTTGTTGAAACATTATTTTTATGTGCCTGAATATTTTTTCTAGCACATAAATTTTATGGCTTTCAAACATATTTACTATTGTTAAAGCAACAAGTCGTATTGCAGGTAAACATAGGAAGTGAGGTGCATTCGCACTACAACGAAGTTTTAAAAATATTCAGATATTGGTGTAATAGTACAGATACTTCAGATACAGTACACAAGCCGAAATCTTTTATGTGTCCCTGTAATTACTATCTGCTTCCAATTATGTAGGAAATACTTGCAGTAAACTTCAAAAACTTAAATCAAATTCATAAAATGGGAAACAGTTTAACATAAATAAAACGTGCCCGAAACATTGTTTCTCCCTATACATGATTATGTAATGGAATACTCTTTTGTGTGACCATGTAAAGGAATAACAAATACTCTTTGCACTACAGATTGTACAGAATGTATATATTTAGTATATACTTCACAGATACATATCAGTTTTATTATGTTCCAAAGAATGTAACATCATTAAAATGCACTTGAAAAATTTTTTTCCCATTGGCCGTAATATAACGGAATGCTTTACATTGTCCCTTTAATTAAATCTACATATCAAATTTTCATAAAATTTGAAATGAATCGACAAAATTTTGCAACAATAATATATTTTTAATTTCAAACGATTCAGTTGGGTAGTTTTTGCATTGTTAAATGCGGACTACTATAGGTGATATGTATTTACATAATTATACGAACGCACCTAAAGTTGCATTTTATCTTAATTTAACCGTTAACGAACTATTGCTGTAATCAATTCTCAACAACCAATTTTTATAGTCCAAATGTGTTGTTCTTAATTGGAGATTAATATTTTTGAACAGAAAATTTCGCCTTATCTATAATAATTAGTGTCGACACCCAACAGAAAAGAAATCAGGGATCATTTGTGAATGACTCTTCAAAACACAATTGACTGAAACCAATTTATCGATTAATTATTAATAATGATTAAATATTTAATCGTAATCATATTAAATTTTGCACGATTCTGAGTATTATGATAACATTAATTCAAAGTTTTCTTTCTTATTCAAAAAGTTTCAGAAACACCTTTTTAAAAATAAGGCATTATACATCGTGCTTTAAGCTATTCAACATCAGTAGCATTTGACATACTTAATTATCTTTACATTTTCTTACAAGTTTTACTAACAGTATATAATTAGTGTAGCTCCCAAAGTAAAAGAAAACAAGGATTATTTGTGAATAACTCTTTCAAAGACAATTGACTGAAACCAATTTAATCGAGTAATTATTAATCATGATAAAAATTTAATCGCAATTTAGAATAAATTTTGCATTAAATATTATGGTCACATAAATTCAAAGTGTTCTTGCTTTTCCAAAACGTTTCAGAAACATCTTTTTATTAAAGAAACGCATTGTATACATCATACATCGGGCTTTAAGCTATCCAACATCAGTAGCATTTAACATACTTTATTATCTTTGCATTTTCTAACGAGCTTTGCTAACAAAATAGAATAAGTATAGCCACCCAAAGTAAAAGAAAATAGATATTATCTGCGAATGGCTCTTCCAAGGACAATTGACTGAAACCAATTTAGTCATCAGTAGAACATCAATAGAATTTAACATACTTTGCATTTTCCAACGAGTTTTACTAATAATGCATAATTAGTGTAGCCATCCAAAGTAAATTAAATTTGGTATCATTTGTGAAGAACTCTTCAAAACAAAATTTACTGAAACCAATTGAATCACTATTAACAATTTAATCGTAATTAGGTTAAACTTTCAACTGAATATTATGGTCACCTTAAATTCAAAGCGTGTTTGCTTATCCAAACAGTTTTAGGACCACTTTTTTAAACAAATGACGATCAAAAGTTTCCGGCCAGCAAAATTTTTTTTGGTTAATTTATAAATATACCCATATGAAGAGGAATCTCAAAGTGATACTTATACATTTTATTGACACAATATTTAGGAACGTATTTGTGAAATAACATATAAATATCAGTAAATTTAATTGACAAAATTAAATGCAAAGGAAAACACATGTTCTCAAAGGTTTCCGGCCACCTTCGCAAGTTAAAAAAAAAAAAAAAAATAGTATTGTAATAGAATATAACAGTGATCAACAACATTTACAATTAGTATTTTATCACCATATCTTTAGTATAAGTACTGCGGCGGCGCAGCAACATGACATTGATACAATCAACGGTTGAAGATCGTCTATGGCACGTTTTTTCCACACTTCTTGCAATTTTTTGGAATTTTCGGCTGAGTTGGAATATTTATAATTTTACACACGTTTCCCAACTTATTTTCAAAAAATTTCTATTAAATTTATGTCGGGCACTTAAGCTGGCTAGCTGAAAAACTTTTTTTTTTTTTTTTTTTTTTTTTTTTTTTTTTTTTGCGAAAGCTATTGCTTGTTGATCTTGCATACATTTATCAAGTCGTTATCATGTTAAAACAAGTAGTTACGACCACAAGTTCTCCTTTAATAAGGCAGAAAATAATCTTGCGAGATATCCTTATACATTGTATAATTCATCTTGCCACGGATTTCAAATAACGGACGTACACTTTTTGAAGAAAACACTCCCCACATTATAACGTAACCTCCGCCATGCTTCATTGTTGGAAAACATATATCGAATCATATCTTTTGCTGTTAGATCATCGGACCTAGTGTCTGTCGTCACTCCCAAAAAAGTTTTAAAATCGATTGATGGAAAACCAGAACATTTATCCAGTATTTACTTAACCAGACTTTGTGTTCCTTGGAAAATGCGCCTGTCGATTACATTGACTTTTTTTTTAACAATGAAAACAACATTGACTCTTCCAAAGTTCCGCATCACGTCAAAATCTTGACACACTAGATCGACATATTTCAGCAAGATTTTCATTCCGTAAATCACGCGATATTGCAACGGCATTTTTATGCGGGTCATCAACTGTTTTTCTCCTGATAAATCCCTCCACAAGAATAGTTATTTTCCGGGTTCTCCCGGACCTCTGAAAGTCCTGAACACCATGCACATCTTTGTATAATTTTTAAATATCATTCACAGTCGGTTTCCAATCTGTAATTATGACGTAATATCTCGAGAAGGCTGTCCTTTCAGCGACAAACTAATCACTCATTTACGAACAATAATTGTTGAACATTTCATTATTGAATAAAACTATGCTATTTACTTTGATTAATTCACAAACACGACCAAAAATCCCTTTACTGATAGAAAAAAAAAAAAAAAAAAAAAAAAAAAAAAAAAAAAAAACTGGGGAATGATGAGTGGTCGGTTCGAATTCTGCCGCTTTGCATCAAATGTCTTCAGTATCCAATCAAAATGATCACATGATCAGAGGACATTCATATATTCTTAATTTTTGAAGCAATTGTGCTTCTTCTTCGCTGAAACCGTCTAGTAAATAAATCAAAGAAATTAACTGGCCGGAAAATTTTAACTGCCACTGTACATCGAGCATAGTACTATTCGGAATCAGTGGCATTCAACTTGTTAGTTTATTATCTTTGCATTTTTATAGTCAGCTTTACTAACAATGCATAATTATTGAAGCCGCCCAAAGTGAAAAAAAAATTAGATCATTTTATGGAGAACTCTCCTAAACACAATTATTACTAACAATAGAGACTATGCTATTTCTTTTGCTGCAGGAGATCCACTTGAACGAAAGTTTCCCTTTCTTGCATGTCCGTAACACTATTATTTGTTGGCTGCCTTCTTCTATGAATCACTGCTAATATCATGAGGAAATGTCTTCCGAACATATTACGAGTATTTTTCTAAATGGTAATACATTTAATCTGGGATCATTTGCGAAGAACCTTTCCAGAGACAATTGTCTGAAAGTAAATTAATCGATTAATTATTATTCATAATTGAAAATTTAATCGTAATCAGATTAAAATTTTCACTTAATATTACAGCCACTTAAATTCAAAGTGTGATTGCTTATCCAAAAAGTTTTAGAAACACCTTTTTAAACAAATTCATTGCACATCGTTCTTTAAGCAACCGAACATCAGTAGCATTTAACTTGCTAGTTTATTATCCTTGCATTTTTATAACCAGCTTTACTAACAATATATAGCTAGTGTAGTTACCCAAAGTAAAAGAAAACAGGAATCATTTGCGAATAACTCTTCCAAAGATAGACTGAAACCATTTTAATCGATTAAATTGATTAAGAATTTAATCGTAATGAGAATAAATTTTCCACTGAATATTATGGTCACTTAAATTCAAAATGTATTTGCTTATCGAAAAAGTTTTAGTAACACCTTTTAAAACAAAAACATTGTACATCGTGCTTTGAGCTATCCAACATCAGTAGCATTTAAATTGTTACTTAATTGCCTTTGCATTTTTCTAACTAGCTTTACTAACAATACACTATTACTGCAACCGCCCAAAGAGAAAGAAAACAGGGATCATTTGCGGAGAACTCTTTTAAACACAATTATTACTAACAATAGCCTATGTTATTTTGTTTCTGCTGGAGATCTGCTTGAACGAAAGTTTCTTTTTCTTGCATGTGCGTAACACTATTATTTGTTGGCTGCTTTCTATGAATCTGAAATTATCCAAAAAGTTTCAGAAACACCTTTTTAAACAAATGTATTGTACATCGTGCTTTAAGTTTTCTAACATCAGTAGCATTTAACTTGTTAGTTTATTATCTTTGCATTTTTCTAACCAGCTTTACTTAATGCAGCCATCAAAAGGAAACGAAAACAGGAATCATTTGCGAAGAATTCTTCCAAAGATAATTGACTGAAACCAATTTAATCGATTAAATTGCTTGAAAATTTAATCGTAATGAGATTAAATTTTCCACTGAATATTATGGTCACTTAAATTCAAAATGTATTTGCTTATCGAAAAAGTTTCAGTAACACCTTTTTAAACAAAAGCATTGTACATCGTGCACTACCCAACATCAGTAGCATTTAACTTGTTACTTAATTGCTTTTGCATTTTTCTAACCAGCTTTACTAACAATACATTATTACTGCAGCCGCCTAAAATGAAAGAAAACAGGGATCATTTGCGAAGAACTCTTCTAAACACAATTATTACTAACAATAGACTATGTTATTTTTTCTTCTGAAGGAGATCCGCTTGAACGAAAGTTTCCCTTTCTTGCATGTCCGTAACACTATTATTTGTTGGCTGCCTTCTTCTATGAATCACTGCTAATTTCATGAGGAAATGTCTCCCGAACTTATTAAGCGTATTTTTCTAAATGGTAAAACATTTAATCTGTAAGCTGCACTATAGAAATAGTTTGAAAAAATATCTTCCGTTTTGAAAAATATAGTAATATATGCGGTATATATTACTTAATACAAAAAAATAAGTAAAATCTGAAATAATAACTTTAATAATCTTGTAGACGGGCCTATTGCACTAAAATTTAAATAAAGAAAAAAAAAACTCTTTTAAAATTCTTCCATTTTTTTAAATATGAATATTTTTTGCATCGATTCTTTTTGCCATATTCATTAGAATATATGACATAAAACAGTGCATGGATTTTTAGATGTATGGGATTTTACATTTAATATGATTTTTTTTCTTCCGTGTGTAATAAAAAATGACGAAAATTTAGCAAATTCTCAATTTAAATATTTAAAAAAAATAAAATAAATAAATAATAATAATAAAAAATAAGCATGTATCTAAATTAGCATTAGTATTTTTCGAACAAGCAAGTTAAAAAATACAAACAGTGAGAAGAATCAGTTTTAAGTTTTCATTGAAACTATAATAAGATACAATCATTGAATTAAAAAAGAATACCGATTTCTATTTATTTTTACTTGAATTATAATAAAAACACGGCCATTGTTTTCCTGTTGAAATTGCCAATAAATCTCCAACTCGTAAAGGTTAATCATCTAAAAAAGATAATATCTATGTTAAGAAAGAAATCTTACTCACTGGTCTTTTTAAAAAAGAACTTTTCCTCAAACAGATTTTTCCTTATTCTATTTTGCAACCGCTTGACTTAAACAAAGAGTTCTTTTTTATTTATTTATTTTTTAATTTTTGAAGGAAGAGTTTTCGAAGAATCTAGTAACAAGGCAGAGGGAAAAAATGAAAAGTTGAAGAGTAACGTGTTTGATGGACAAAAGGAGTTCATTTTGTAGGTTAAACTGTCTTTAAGTCAAAAGAAGAAAATCGGAAGAAATGTGATTTTCTATTTTCGGAATCTGTTAAATTGATGCCGTTAACGCTCACAAACAATCAAATGTGTCAGAATTCTGTTTACTATTTTTATATGATTCATTATTCCTAGTTTGTCAAAAAAAAAAAAAAAAAAAAATCAACGTAGTTGAAAAGTGTTTTGTGAATTCGATTTGTATCCTTCTGTCAATGCTCCAACGCATGTAATTATAATCGGATTTTAATGCGATTGGAAATATGGTAATGATGCTTATCATGGGATGTTTGTTATTGAATATGATGTATACATTATTAATAGTTCATTTACAGAGTCACTCAAAAGAATTACATTATATTATGGTTTATGAAAAAAAAAAAAAAAGTTTGAAATATAATTTAAGGACATTAAGTCAGTGATTCCCAACCTTTTTCTGGCCGCGCCCGATTTAAGCATCTTTAAAATCACGTTGCATATTACGTTGATATGTGTAAGATTAATAGTTCATTTACAGAGGCACCCAAAGGAATTCTATCACATTATGGAATTCTTTTGAAAATGACATATATATATATATATAAAGGAATAAAATCCATGTATGAAAATATATGAGCAATGCAAGTTTTTTTTCTTCTTTCAGCACCACATATTCAATGTGCGAATCTTTCGTAATACACCTAATCTATAATACTATTTCGCCTAGTTTTATCGTGGCGGAGGCAGGGCCGTAGCTAGAAGTGAATAATAGAAGGGGCTCAAGAAAATGTAGCGGGGGGGGGGGGGGTGAAGAGAATATAGAGGGGCTTCATATTTTCTCTCATGTAGAAAGATAAATTAATGCATCATATTCACACTTTAGTTACTATGTTTCTCATTAAAGTGTTGTAATAACTTCATTTTATGAAAAAAAAGGACGATGAAAAGTTCGAGTGATTAACTAGTGCAATATCATGTTAACTTCATATCATGTCATCATGTTAGCTTCATATGTGTAAATAGGATGAGCTCGTGTTGTAACACTTATTTTAATTACAATTTAGTACTTTTGCAAAACTGTGAAAGGTCTTCAAAACTAGATTATATTTTTGAATAGAATTTCATTTGGATTTTCGGAACGTAAATTCATTTATTGACCTTGGAATCTTTTCTAGGGGTCTTCAAAATATCTTGGGGGGGGGGGGGGATTGTTGTTACAGTTGTTAAATTGTTACTTTGCCCTCCCTTGGCAGCTTTACTCTTCCTTTCCCTATGTTTTTTTTTTTTTTTTTTTTTTTTTTTTTTTTTTTTTAATTAAGAGTAGTATGCAACTTAACTCTTCATATCTCAAATTATGAATTCATGATATATTCATCTTCTGAATCAGTTTTCGTGAATTTTGAAACGACTTTAGAAGATTTACACAATCATTTAATAAATTTTAGAAGGATTTTGCTGATTAAAATTAATTAATTACATTTGGATTTATAGAATTTCGTGCAATATTTATAACGCCACTCAAATATTTTATTTAAAACAATTTTCTTAGTATTTTATAGAATTGGGAAATGTGCAAATAATGGTCTTAGAATGCAAATATAGAAATATTTCCGAATAGACCGGGAGGCGGCAGAACAAACAATCATCTCATCGAGTTCACGGATGAAACTTCAGGCTTTAACCCATTTCATAATAACGACGTTTAGCAACATCATAACTTCTCAAGAAACACTTGAAATGGTGTCCCTGCTTCTAAGGAAGGGAATTCTTGATATAAATTTTTGTAGATTGGTAGGCGATGGCACAGACAATTGTCTCATCAATTTCATGGATGAAAATCTAGGATTAGTAAAATCTCGATTCACATAATAAAGCACAATCGGTCTGCTATGTCATATCTTGGTGGAAAACACCTAAAAACCCGATTTTAGCGGTTGATTCATAGGTTTATCCTCTTCAGACCTGAGGTACAGAAATGTGTACATCCATTCTTTTCATCATAAGAACAAAACTGTTCAAAGTTTTTGCATTTTTACTTTACTACTATACAAGTAAATGTTTTTTGCTTAAAAAAAAAAAAAAAAAAAAAAACTAATAAATGTCAGCACTGATGAATATTACCTCATAAAATAAATATTATTTTCACCCGAGCTTCGAAAATACTTTCAAAACATTGTGGCCAAGAAAGTAGGACATATTCGTGATTATTTAACTTAAATGCTTTACAATAAAAAAATTTGAGGATTTGCTGATCATTTACTTGTTTAAAGACCTTAATTTTGTTATTGCGTAAATTTATATTACTGATAGTTAAACTGATGTTTTAAGGAGATTAGTAGTTTTATATCCATTTTTGTAAAGCTAAATTGCCACTCCCTTATAGAGTATTAATTTCATAAAATTGACTCTTTCAGTCATCTATGGTGTCATTTTGATTATGCAAAAGTAATAAATATGTATTTGTAGAGTTATTTTATGCTCAGGTCTGAAGAGGTTATCATTATGTTTTCCTGCATCGAAAAGCATGAAAACATGGAGGACTGGAAGCAGGAAAACACAATAGCAAATCTACGTGTCAATCGCTAAATTTGGGGTTTTGGGTGTTTTCCGAGAAGATATGGTTTGTCATAAAAAGAAATTGGCAATTTTACGGAGATAGTACTGTTAATCGGAACACTAGTACAATTTACGGTTTTTTAATGGGAGAAAATGGGAAATTCCAGGAAAAATAAACGGAAAATTTTCTGCAATTTACGGGAATTTTTTCGTTAAAAAAGAGTGAATTGTACTGGCGCTGGCGTCCTGATTACCAGTAACAATCTCCGTAAATTTGCCCATTTTTAGGTGCGTTCGTAATTATGTAAATGCGTAACGTCTATAGTTGTCGTTCAGTTCGTCGTTGGTCCGTCTGTCCGTCCGCCCGCTTATAACTACGCAAAAACTACCCAACCGAATCGTTTGAAATTTGTAATTATTACATAATTTTGTCGAGCCATTTCAAATTTATTAAAATCGGATGCATAGATCAATTACAGAGACAATCAAAAGTATTCCGTTACATTACGGTCAATGAGAAAAAAAAGTTTAAAATGCATTTTAATCGTTTAAAATTTAAAATATATAATTATTACATAATTTTGTAGAGTCATTTCAAATTTTATGAAACTTGAATGCATAGATAAATTACAGGGACAATCAAAAGTATTCCATTAGATTACGGTCAATGGGAAAAAATGTGTCAAATGCATTTTAATGGTGTTGCACTCATTCGAATAAACACATGAACCTATGAATTATATATATATATACTAAAATATACATTCTGTACAATCTGTGATGCAAAGAATATTTATTATTACATTACAGGGTCACACAAAAGTATTCCACTACATAATGCTATACGGGGAAACATTGTTTGGGGCGTGTGTTAATTATATTAAACAATTTCACATTTTATGAATGTGATATACGTTGCTGAGGTGTAATAAAAGTTTCTTCATGTATATTTACAGGAACACAAACAAGATTTCCACCACTATACTATATCCAAAATGCTGTCCACTATAAAAGCGAGATCTGAATATTTTTAAAACTTCGTTATCGTACGAACGCACCTCATTTGCTACGCTTCACGTGCAATTTTCAACTTGTTTTATTTTTACAGGACCGATTGCATTTTAATATGCGAGTCGAGATTTCACTAATACTAAATTTTCATCCGTGAGCTCGATGAGGTGATTGTTTGTGCTACCGCCCACCGGTCTAGAACTGAAACTTTTCTCCCGCGATCTTTCAACGTCAAGAAAGGATGATGAAAAGATGCAAATGAAAAAGAAATCATCCTTTTAAAAATATCTTTGTTTTGTGCAACTAATAATGTCTTTGGGACAAATATAAAGTAAAATAACTGTAACTCATTCTAAACTGTATTAATACTAATTGACGCATTAAATTAATTTTATAACCAGTTATTTCAATGTTACAAGAAAGTACCGTTTGGTCATATAGAGTTAAAAGATAAAATAAATGTTTAAAATTTTTAATACCCGTCCAAAATCTTCTACTCTACTACATAAGGTATCCTAAAATTTCATGTTGAACATTTGCTTATACTCCTTCGTATAAAATAAATCTTAAAATTAGAAACATTGATAAAACTTCTTTAATATTTTACAAATCAATTGATGCGTTGCGTTAACAGAGAAAATGATATTGCATGCAAAATATCGCATTCAAGTAGCGTGCTTTATGTCTTGCGTGTAGCTAACTATTGCTTATCTATATGACTATTTTCATTTTCTAAGTGACAATGGCCAAACAGCCATTTTAAAAGTATTTTTCCCCTAAGGTCATGTTTAACTTTATATTTTTGAAAGATAACTATAGTTTTGCATGTAAGCAAATTGAACTTTAGTATATAGAGTAAAATGTAGATTACAAATAAATATCATAAATCATGTTTTTTTAGTTAATGTTCATGTTTTTTTTGTAAAGGTTGAGTTTTTATGATCAAAAGTTTACTATTTAATACAATCAGTATGGCGTTGAAAATCTTTTTAAAAGATATATTTTATGAGCATTTTTTATTTCAAAAATAGGGCAATGTATATTTAAATAAGGGTTGAGATACAAAAATTTCTCGATATATGAATCTCTAAAAGCTTAATCGTTTAAACAATAGAAAACAAATTTTAGATATACAGATATGAAGGTATGCGCTCAAGGTTGTGGTGATTTAAAACAACAGACTTCTCAAACTTACGATTATAGTGAAAAATGTTTGAAAATTTCGAATGGCAACACTTATTTTTTACGTGCGCAAATTCATCAGCTCATTAAAAATTCATAAATGGCGATGGACTGACACACGTACGATAAAAATTGACGCTGTAAAACACTTGCAAAAAAGACCATTGTAAAGGATCAATGACAATATTTTTTAGTAGCCGATATTTTTTCCTTTCTTTTTTTCGCCTGTGAACTAAATAATGGCGCAAGATTTGTTTCAAAACGTGTTTTTGAGTTGTGTGTGTACACACATAGTGAAAAAAAAATAAAAATGTAATAATTAGCTTTATAATGTTGAGTATCAACTTTAATAGGTTCCTATTTTGGGGGGATAGGATTGAGTACCATAATATTACACCGGCATTTTTAGTCACATGTGGTATCGTTCAACCGCCATTCAGGATTTTCAGTGTGCTGATTAAGTTGCGCAGGAAGGAAAATGAGTGTTGCCATTGGAAAATTCAGAAATTTTTTCACTGTAACCGTAACCGCAAGAGCTCTATTATTTTAAATCATCCCGATCTCGAGTGCATACTTTCAAATAACTAAATCTGAAATTTGCTTTCGATTCTTTGACTGGTTAGGTCGCTAGGGGTACATATATTGAAGGAGTTTTTTAATGACCACCCTGTATAAAGAATACCGAATAACATATACAATACTGGCCATTAAAATTCCTACACCAGGAAGAAACGCAGATAACAAAATGATATTTATTGGTCAAATATATTATAATAGACATAGCAAGTAATTACAATTTCAAGAAATTTGGGTGCATAGATCCTGAAAAATCAGTATCCAGAACAACCACCTCGGGCAGCGATAACAGCATTTACATGCCGGAGCATTGACTCATATAGAGATTGGATGGCATGTACAGGTACAGATGCCCATGTAGGTTTAACACGATGTCACAATTCATCAACCATAGTGATTGGCGTATGGTTACGAGCCAGTCGCTGGGCAACCATTGACCAGACGTTTTCTATTGGTGAAAGATCTGAAGAACGTGCTGGCCAGAGCAACAGTCGAACATTTTCCGTATCAAGGAAGTTTCGTACAATTACGGAAATATGCAGTTGGGCATCATCCTGCTGAAACGTAAGGTTTCACAGGTCTCGAATAAAGAGTAGAGCCACGGGTCGTAAAATATTAGAAATGTAACGAGCACTGTTCAAAGTGCTGTCAATGCGAACAAGAGATGACCGAGACGTTTATCCCATGGCACCCCATAACATCACGCAGGTGATGGGCCAGTATGACGATGACAAATGCACACTGTCAATGTGCGTTCACCCCGATGTCGCCAAACACGGATACGACTATCATGATGTTATAAACAGAAACTGGATTCATCTGAAAAAATGACGCCTCGCCATTCGTGCAGCCAGGTTTGTCGTTGAGCACATCATTGAAGGCGCCACTGTCTATGACGCAGTGTAAAGGGAAGTCGCAGCCATGGTCTCCAAGCTGAGAGTCCATGCTGCCGCAAACGTCGTCGAACTGTTCGTGCAGACACTGTTTGTCTTGCAAATTACCCTATTTCTTGACTCAGGGCTCATGACGTGGTTGCACGATTCATTACGGCCATACGGATAACATGCCTGCCTTCTCGGTTGTTAGTGATAGGGGGACGTTGATATCCCGTACGACGCGAAGCACGTTCCGTATTACCGTCCTGAATCCATCGATTTCATTTTCTTCGAACACTTATTAGATCTGGACCAACGTGAGCAGCAATACTGTGATACAATAAACCGCAATCCTGGTAGGCTACAATTTGACCTTTATCAAAGTCAGAAACACGCTGGTACGCATTTCTCCTTCTTACACGAGGCATCATAGCAATTTTTCACCAGTCATTAACGCTCAAATGCAATTTCTGTGTGAGAAATCGGCTGAACAGTTTCTTTATTTAAACACATTGCGGTGTCGCTACCGGCATTTGCTTTGCCAGAATGCACTGAAAATCTAATCATTTGCATATCATAGCATCTTCTTCCTGTCGTTTAAATTTCACGTCTGTAACACGTCGCCTTCATGGTGTAGCAATTTTAATAGCCAGTAGTGTATATATACAGGATGTCCAGTAAATGACTGACCCATTTTGAATGTAAATAACAAAAAATCGGTTTGAGATAAAAATGCGCGGTTTGCTGTATTGTTATCAGAAAATCAATAAATTTGTAAAAGTACACTTTCTTCAAATAGTTCGAATTTCAGCCAAGAGATGGCGATGGCGGCAAAAAGCGGCCGAAATTCAGATATTATTCCAGTTTTCAAACGCACAAGCTTTTTGGCTTATTTTGCAGAGTCGAATCTCAGTCGACATGTTGAATCGACTCTCGACTCACCTACAAAAATAGAGTTTGTAGGATGGAAAGATATTTAAAATAATATTTAAGATTGGATAACGGCTATTTTACTTATAAAAATCAACAAAACATTCTTTTTAAAAAGCATTGATTTTTCACACTTTTACAATAAATAAATTGTATTGAAAAAATGTTTTTGTAACCGGTTAACTGGTTCTCTTTTTGTGTATAACAGATTGAAAATATGGAATAAACACCTCTTTTTTAAGCTAAAAAAAATTGTGATATTTAATCTAAACGTTCCTTCCATTAAAAAGCATAAAATTGTATTGAAAAAAAAATTAGTGGTATCAAAAAGTTTTAAGTGATGGATCAAGCAATCTCTACTTGCCTGAACGTCATGCAGTGGAATCAGTTAAGTGGTTAAAACAGTGTTACGCAAATAGTGTTGGTAAGTTCCCTGTCTAAAAAAAAAGAGAGGCAGTGACTTATAAATCTGTATATAAAAATATGATAAATCTTAGAATGAATAAATCTGTTTGTAACAAATCCCTTTTCAAACATAAAAAATAATATTGATTTCGACGGAGAAAGTAACATACGAAACGACCTGCTAAGACAGAAACCTGCCTAAAACAAAATATTGTTAATTTTTCCAAAGACCAAATTCATCTTCCAATTCAAACCAATCATTATATTCATATTTTGACATTTAAAATAAAATTCTTAATTTTAATTGAAAATTTTATTACGAAAGCCACGAGAGATTTTTAGATGACTTTTACGCACAACTTTTCCTCTCTCCCCCCGACTGAAAACACATCTATGCTGAAATGGAAGAATCTTTAAAAGAGGAAAAAATTGCATCGTTCCTATTTTATAACCTGCGAGTTACCCCTTTTCAAAATTTCATTACAAAGAGCATGCATAGATTCTGAAATAGAATTTTCGCCCTTCCCTTCCTAAACTATTCCTTATGACGAAAAGAGCGGGAAAGAATTCTGAAAATTCCTCTTGTATCTGATTTTAAACAAGACACATTACAAAAAATGATTCAAAAACTTTTTTTTAAATTATATATGAAAAACACCAACGTTCCACTAATTTGGTAATATTTATAAAAATGAACTGAAATAAGTAGAGCAATGATGATTCTATGATGATTCAGAATCTATGATGCTTTCTGTAATGAAATTTGAAAAAGGGGTGACTTGCAGGATAAAAAACAGGTAATTCGCTTTTCTTTTCTTTTTAAGCATCCTTCCATTTCAGCGTAGATGCATTTGCAGTCAGGGAGAAGACAGGGAAGTGTTGTGTGTAAAATGCATCTTAAAATATCTCGTGGCTTTCGTAAAAGATTTTGTCTAATATATGTCTAATATCAAAATACGAATATAACGTAGGGATGATTCGGTTTCCGGAAAAATGAACAATATTTCGCTTTAAACAAGTTTTTGCCTTAACAGGTAGTTCCGTATGATGCATTCTCCGTCGTGATCAATAATTTTTTATGTTTAAGATAGGATTTGTTATAGACGAACCTTTATTCTAAGGTTTAATATATTTTTATGTGCCGATTTATAAGTCACTGCCCTGCTTTTTTTTTTTTTTAGCCAGGGAACTTGCCCCAACTGTACGTACCCAATTTTGCGTACCACTGTTTTAAACTCTTAACTGATTTGCCTGTATGACATACGGACAAGAAAAGTTTGCTTAATCCGTCACTTAAAGCTTTTTGACACCACAAAATTTTTAAAATTCAATTTATTACTATTTAGTGAAATAAACGTTTAGATTAAATATTACGATTTTTTAGCTTAAAAAAGCGGTGTTTATCCCATATTTTCAATTTATTGTACGTAAAAGGAGTTAACAGGCCATTTAACCAGTTAAAAAATCATTTTTTTTTTTTCAATACAATTTATTTACGGTAAATGTGTGATAAGTCAATGCTTGTTAAAAAGCATGTTTTGCTGGTTCTTATTAAGTATAATAGACATTGTTCAGTTATAAATATTATTTTAAATCTCTTTCCATCCGACAAACTGTATTTCTGCAGGTGAGTCAAGAGTCGATTCAACATGTCAACTGAGATTCTACTCTGAAAAATGAGCCGAAAAGCTCATGCGTATGAAAACTAGAGTAATGTCTAAATTTCGGTCGCCTGTTGCCGCCAGCGCCATCTGTTGGCCGAAATTCGGACTATTTGAAGAAAGCGCTCTTTTACAAATTTATTGATTTTCTGATAACATTGAAGCAAACCGCACATTTTTATCTCAAACCATTTTTTTTTTTTTTTTTTTTTTTTTTTTTTGTTATTTACAAAATGGTTTTCAAAATTGGTCAGTCATTTACTGGACACCCTGTACATACATATATTGTCATCTTGATTTCTACTATGTAGTTTTCTGATACCACTTAATAGGATATTCCATTAAGAGTAGCAATATATCATCTAATCATACCTATATTTTGGGATTTAATATACTATTTATGAATAATATTAATTGTTTATTCAGTTATTTTATTTTTTTTTTCTTCCTTGTATAAAGCTGGTAATTTTCTATTAAATTCAATAATTCATATATTGTAATACGATTAATGATTTTATATGTATAAATATATGTACATGTTTTTTTTTTTTTTTAATTGGTATTGTCCTTGGTAATGGCGTTTATTGGTGTTGCCAAAAAGAGGTTACGAAATTAATTAGAATGCATAAATGCAAATAAATAAATACATATATATGTATATAAATATAATAATTTACATTAAATATAATTTTATTTTGGAATTACACTATTTTATATATTGCTATCGTAATATCATGACACGCTACACTGTTATATCTTACACTTGGTCAATGGCATTTATTCAACTAATGAATACAATAGTGACCCACTGTATTGCTAAACTCGAACTTCTATAACATCTAAAATGCCCCAAAATAAATTTTTTTATTCACTAACGGAAATATATTCACAGAACTTATTAAAACTTCGCGGATTTAGTAAGACCTTATTAGCATTAGCGGCTGATTTGGGTTGTGTGTAAATCGCCCAAAAGATGGAACTGCTTTGTTTATTTTTTTTCCTTTTCTCATTGCTACCGTAAAAAAAAAAAAAAAAAAAAAAAAAAAAAAGTTTTTATTTTAATTTGTTTATACGATTTGAGATTTAGGCGTTTTCTAAATTATCTTCTTTTATTTAAGGCTATTCTCAACTGCTCTGCTCAACAAGCGCAAAACGTTTTGAGTCATTTATATATATATTTATATTTAAATGGAAAATTATGAAATTGGAAAGTCTGACTGTGGGAACAAATTGGAATTGAACCGTGTGTTTCCATTTTTTGATCAATAAATTACCTTTGACTTATGAGCCATTTTGGATCATGTGACGAACACGTTTTACACCCTCTGCTGAGTGATTATTCTTTTTTTTTTGCGAAGAAAGTCGATTCAAAACGCCTACCTTGACGTTATTTTCTAAAATATCTATTGTGTTTGTAAAAAAAAAAAAAAAAAAAAGATTACGGTTAGATAGTTTCTGAATTACAACACTTGCTAGTTTTATGTATTAAAACTTATGTCATAAAGTTTCCCTTTTCGATTTAAGAGCAGCCTTAATTAAAACTTGATGAATGATCTTCTAAACTCACACACACAGAGTATCTTATAATTTTTGATAACAACTGTTTTAAAATAAAAGAAAACAATAGCAACTCACTTTGCTTTATAAACCTCAAGCATGGATAAAACCCAACATGTCGAAAAAAAAAGTTTAAAAAACCTATTTAGAATTATCAAAACAAGCTTATATAACTAAAAATAACTCACTCTTGTTCTAGTATTTTCACGGACATGGACAGAAATAGCAAATTGGACAATCCCTTTTTTTCTCAACCATGAAAACTGTGTCATTGCTATTCCTCTGCTTATAGTGGATAGGAAAAACTTTTGCAATCAACAATCATCTCGTCGGATCGAGATGTGTAACGATTTCCGAGTTTTTCTGTCACCCTGCACGTTGTTTGGATGAAGCCTTTTTGAAATTGTCCGTCCGTCTGTATGTCTGTCCGCGCTCTAATCAGGGCGGTAGCTAAAAATGAATAACAGGGGAGGGGGCTCAAGAAAATGTAAGGGGCGGGGGACTCATATACTCTCTCTCTGACGCAGAAAGATAAATTAGTGCAATTAGTGCATTCACACTGTAGGTACTATGTTTCTTATTAAACTGTTGAAATGACTTAATTTTATGCTAATAAAAGAATATGATGATGAAAAATTGGAGTGTATAACTAGTGCAATATGTTAGTTTCTTTTGTACAAATTGGATGAATGAGTGTTGAAACACTTATTTTAGTTACAATTTAGTATTTTTGTAAAGCTGTGAAAGGGCCACAAAATTAAATTAGATTTTTGAACAGAATTTCCTTTGGATTTTCGGAGTATAAATTCATTTAGTGACCTTGGAATCTTTTCCAGAGGAAGCTCAAAATGGTTTAGGGGAGCTGAGCCTTCTCTGCACCTCCTTAGCTACGGGCTTGGCTCTAACTTGCTTAAATATACTCTGATTGCCATGAAATTCATATCTGTTATTGGATATCACTATGGCATGTTTGGTATTGAAAATGAAGCATGTAGCATATACGGCTGATTTACAGATACATTCAAAAGAATTCCGTTACATTATAGTCTGTGGGGAAAAATAGTGGTGTATTGTAACGATATTATTCCATTTTAAATATACTATAGTTTATATACGTTACTGTGATAGACCATATTTATACACGGCACTTATAGAATATGGCGTGTATAGAATATATCGCTCGTTTACAAGGACACACTAAAGATTTTGGTTACGGAACAATGCAGTCGAACCTCGTTAAGGGTCTGCTTCAATCAAATGAAAAGACCCGTTTGCTAATGCTAATCCTATGGAAGAAATTTATAAAGATATCTTGGTTGCATTCAATACTTTTAAATGATTTTATTATTATTATTATTATTTTTTTAATTTAATTTTATTAATTTTTTTTTGGCACTAGATAGCTTAGATTGATCTGAATGCAGGCCATCTTTTATTTTTTCGATTTTGGTTGCATAATTTTTTATGAGGGTGCTTTCGCTTTCCAAATCTGTTCCGAAAATGAAAGCGCCCTCATAAAAAAGTATCTGTGAACAAAAAAAAAAAAAAAAAAAAAAGAGGAAAAAACGGCCTGCATACAGATCAATCTCAGCTATCCAATGCAGAAAAAAAAATCATTTAAAAACATTAAAATGCAACCGAGATATTTTTATAAATATCTTCCATAGGATTAGTATTAGCGAACGAATTTTTTCGTTTGAATGAAGTAGCCTCTTAACATTCACACTCATGGGGAATTTATTTTTGTTCGTGTTCTTTCTCAATCTCAACTATCTTATGAAAAAAAAAAAAAAAAAAAAAAGAAAGAAAAGAAAAAAGAAAAAAAAAGAAGTCGTTTAAAAATACTTAAATTTAAGCGAGAAATTTGAAAACAACTTACTCATAGGTTTAGTTTAGCATTAGCGAGTCTTTTCAAGTGAGTGAAGAGTACTTTAAATTAACTGCGAAGTTTTGTTACAGTGCTTGGAATGTGTTGGAAAGTGTTACATAATTTATCATGGGCGCATGATTTTTCGTTCTTGTTTGGATCGATTTGAAAGCTATCATTCGAGGGCAAGTTCTAATCACCCCGCGATTATGAGACAAAACTGACAGGTATTAAGGGAGAATTAGGTTGGCTTCAGTTCTAAATATAGACGCTACGATATCAGATTATCACTTGATAAAACGTGTAATAAAAGCATACATTATTAAACACTTTCTTATTTCAAATACTAGGTGCGGTAAAAATTCATTATAAATTAAAATATGGAATAAAAATCATGCGTCAAGAAGATTATGAAGAATCTTCTAACGCATTCTGAATATGTAACAAAACTTAAATAATGTTCCCCGTTTAACCCTTTCGAGGGAGTATCCTTAAAAAAAGACACCTAATTTTTATAACAGATGTAATTTTTCCATTTTTGAATTTTGAGTGAAAAAAGTCCGGGCCAGGATTCGAACCAGGGATGTATTGGCTGAAGCCGCCAATGCTCTACCAACTGAGCTATCCCGGACACGAACACTGGAGGACTATTTCACCCAATTAACCTCAACGATCACTTTTATCTGGTCTGATACTCTGGATCGGTTCAACAGAATAAATCGAAGGTCAATAGATGGAACTGCAGAAAATCGCTGCATACGAAATTACATTAGATTAATTTTGAAACACGATTAATCGTGTTTCAAAATTAATCTAATGTAATTGAAACACGATTAATCGTATCAAAATTAATCTAATGTAATTTCGTATGCAGCTATTTTCTGTAGTTCCATATATTGACCTTCGATTTATTCTGTTGAACTGATCCAGAGTATCAGACCAGATAAAAGTGATCGTTGAGGTTAATTGGGTGAAATAGTCCTCCAGTGTTCGTGTCCGGGATAGCTCAGTTGGTAGAGCATTGGCGGCTTCAGCCAATACATCCCTGGTTCGAATCCTGGTCCGGACTTTTTTCACCCAAAATTCAAAAATGGAAAAATTACATCTGTTATAATTAATTTACCGATTGATTAATCGTGTTTCAAATATATCTAACCTAATTTTTATTTTGCTGGTGCCCAGAATATTTTATTAACATTTTCCTTTAATTTTTCTTGAAAATAAGCAAGTTCGTACTTTTTTATGAATTCATTTAAAAATTTTGGTGTAAATTAATTATTTCAAACAGATTTACTCCACTTTAGGAAAGATTAATAAATAAAATAAGGCCTGTAACTGAATAACTTGGAAATGCATAACATATTTCAATAACCCGATTTCCGCAGTTCCCATCTACAGTCTGAAGATTATTCGAATTCTTTGAGCAAACCTGTATATGATATGAAAATTGGAATTTATAAACGTAATAAGCATGGAAAAATTTGGTTCAAGTCGTAAATGCATACCATACTTGAAAATTTCCCTTCAGCAATTTTCGCTAATAATGGTATGTGGACACTTTTGTGCAACCCTGTATACGAGGTATAGGAATTCTTAGAAACCGAGTAAATTGCAAAAGATTAACCAAATTTTAAAGCACATACCGAAATTGAAAACGCACTCACAGTAATTAAGGCTCAAATTCCAGTACTGTAACCGATTTCTTTTGTGTTTTTTTTTTGCAAATGGACGATAAATGATATCAATTTCCTATTCTGTAAAATTATTTCGTAGCAAAATTCAATGATTTATACCAATTTGAAGTCAGTTGAAATAGCGCAATGTCATTAAAATACATAGCAAACGATTTTTTCCCCTTGAACGTAATGTAACGAAATTCTTTTGTCACTGCACATGAGCTATTAATGCTACATAATTCATAATCAATACTGAACAAGTCATGGTATCGCAAAGCACTAAATAAACAATCGCATTAAACAGACTTTCCTGCAGAATCTGCATTGTATTATTTTGTCTCGGATTTAAATTTTTTTTTATTTAACGCAGATTTCTCTTATACACTACTTTCGTTTTACCACATTAAAAATGTGCAAATACAGATGTGGTTGATAATTTTATACTAAAAGTAAAATTACTTTATTTTTAATAATTAAACATCAGACTTTTTGATTAAAAAACATAAGGTACAAATGGCAATCAATAACACCGAACGATGAAATTGGAAATTAGACTTATTTGAACACAATGCATCTGAGATATATTTTTTTATACTTTGACAGTCAATATCCCAAATACATTTTTTCTGAAATATAAAAACCATGTCACCACTGTTGTTATTCTGGGGTTTATAGGTAAACCTTTTCCAATCGAAGTCATCTCGTAGAATCGAAGAGTGCAACAATTTCTGCCTTTTTCTGTCACTTCTTTCACTTCATTCCGGTGAAGCCTTTTCTGGATTAATTTGAAAGATATCCGAGGGCAGGTTCTAATCACCCCGCGATTATGAGACAAAACTGACAGTTATTAAGGGAGAATTACTCAGTGGTGGTATAAAAAGTGTAACGTGGTAAAGTACAGTGGTTCACGATTTTACAGTAGTTAAAGTAAAAGTTTTTAATTTGTAATAATTAAACGTTAAAACTTTTGATTTAAAAAATAAAATAAAATATTATAAGTAGCATCACTGAACAATGGGATCCGGAATAAGACTTATCTGAACACAATGCATGTGATACATATTTAATTATTATTTTTTTTTTTTTATCCTGTGACAGTCAATATTCTAAATACATTCTTTTCTGAAATAGTATAAAAACCGTGTCATTACTTTTCCTACAGATATGCTATTCTTGGGCATAGGCGTAGCCAGCCTTTTGAACTAGGGGGTGCCCAAATTTTTTAACCTGAACATGTTGGGTACAAACAACATCTTATGTAATAAAACCTAATAAAACGGAACCCCATAAAACCTATCAAATTTCCGTTTTAGACAGGTTTTTTGCGGAGGGTATAATTGTGTGGAACTTCTTTTAAGAAAGACCCAAACGCATTTTTTCATTGCGTGAAGAAGGATGAGAAGTTGCTTAAAACTAAATCTAATGGACAGGCTCTTATATTTTCTACTCATGAATAAATAAAATTTCCTCGTTAAAAAAAATGAGCCCGTACGAATGTCAAAATATGATCCCAAAAAACGAAATTTAGCAAACCAACAAACCAACCTCCATATTAATTTGAATTTTGCGTAGCATCATTTCTTATTTTCAGAAGATTTGTACTAGAGATGAGTTCGGGCTCGATTTTTGAAACCCGCGCCCGAAAGATTTTTAGTACATTGGAGCCCGAGCCCATCCGAGCCCGATACAAAAAGTATACAAAAATAAATAAATAAATAAATAATTTAATGATATTTCAAATTTGTTTCAAATGTGATATCCCATTTTAAAAAAAATTATTATAAAATTTATTATTAAATAAAAATTTAAATCCAAGCTTATGAAAAGAGCAATTTGGTATCAAATAAAAATATCCTTCATACCTAAAATGATTCCCATATTTCTTGTCCTTTAAGAAGAAAATTTGATGGATATATAAAAGACGTGTACTAAATAAATGGATAGTGTTTATAGAAATTACTATTTGTATGCTGAAGAATCAAAAAACGTTTTCAATTTCCTGTAAAAAGAGTACATCTTCAGGGGTGTAGTCGTAAAAAAACCACAGGTTACACGATCGACGCAGAGGGTATATGCTCAAGGCACAGAGTATACTCTAGAGAGTACATCCTATGGGTTTCATGAGAAACAGAAGGTTATACGGTGTTCCAAAAAATCCAGAAGGTATACGGCGTATACCCCAGTATACCTTCCACTAGATCCTTGTACATTTATCTATAATCAATTCATTTCTCTTAACAATTCCCCATGACTGACGAGAACCTTAAAATCAACGTAAATTAAAACAGTGATACAGTTATCTTAAAGTTCCGTTGTTTTTATGGGAAAAGAAGTAACATTAATCGAATGTTTTCAATCGGAATAACATGTAAAATATGTTTACTTACGAAGGGAAATCCTCAGCATAAGCAAAATTCATGATTTCAAACAGAAAAAAAAAATCACAATGCTGTTATCATATGAAGAACAATTATGATTCGTGCACAATCAAATAATTTGCAAACCTCAAGCATCTAGTCTGCATCAAAAACGAAAAAATCATTCTCTAACAAAATAAATAAATAAACGATCGAATTGAAAAATATCCTCTGCCTCAAACGAAAATCCAACCAGAAGCTAATTTATTATTTATGATTATTTTGATAGGCGCCTTATCAATTAATCGTCGACGGAAATGCAGTAGACACAAATCTCCATACATCACAAATTTTCTTTTAAAGCAACAATCAACTATTGAAATATATATAAAAAAAATTATTTTTATTTTTCTTTCGTTTTGATCAAAATAACACTGAAATGACTTGAAAAATAATAAATAATTTTAAAAGGAAAATAGTAGTTCTTTCAATCTATTCTACACATAAATGTTTTTTAATTCTCAGAAAGAATGAACCCGACCCACCTCGGGCCCGAACACTAAAATGAAAATAGAGCCCGAGCCCCACCCCCGGGCCCGAACACTAAAATGAAAATAGAGCCCGTGCCGCTTCGGACCCGGGTTTGGGCTCGGGCTTTCGTGCTGGGGCTGAGCCTGTCTCATCTCTAATTTGTACAACCTTCCACCCCCTCCGTTCTCCAGGCTAATCACATGATGGAATTATCGTTTCACATCTGTATTTCCTTTCATTTTTTTTGCTCCTATCTAGACTTTAGATAACAAAAGCAAATATATAAATAGTAGTTTCTATCTTTGTCGAGACTTTACTCTAATTTTTTATGGAAATATGCATGCAATAGAAAGGTGTTAAAAAAATTCCATAAAGAAACGACATCAAATTGGGATTATAAAACCAACTTTTTTGATTTACTGTGATTAATACAGATTCTAGTAAATATTCTAGTTTTAAAAAAGATGAATAAAACAATTTTCTTAAAAAGAAAAAAGAAAGAATCAAGGTCTCTTCTTTTATCACATTTCAAAACATAGACTGTTAGTTTTGATTAACTAATTGAACTAACTTTGCTTACATTTTTCTTCTTTTTTCTTTTATAAATTTTGATTTTTTAAAATAATCTATCTTGGATCTGCGCGAGCGGGCCCCCCCCTGGCTACGCACATGTTGGGTGTAGAGGAAAGACTTTTTCAATAGAAGTCATCTCGTAGGATAGAATAGTGCAACAATTTCTGCTTTTTTTCTGTCACTTCTTCTACTTCATTCCGGTGAAGCTTTTTCTGGATCAATTTGAAAGATATCATCCGAGGGCAGGTTCTAATCATCTGTGATTATGAGACAAAACTGACAGGTATTAAGGGAGAATTACTCTGGCTTCAGTTCCAAATATAATGCGCTGTGATTATCAGATTGTTATAGAGTAAAACACCCATAAATGCATATATTATTAAATACTTCCTTACCTCACACGGTGCATCAAAAGTTCGTTGCGAATTTAGAAATTAATTTGAAAAGAATAAATTATGATAAAAAAATTTGCACTGACATGAATCGGATCGGAGAAAGATAACAAAACAAATAAATAAATAAAATAAAATAAATGAAAGTAAAGGCTTTTTATTCAAAAGTCACTGGTGGAGGCAGTTTATCGAAATATGGCAGAAATATGCAAATAGAGCTTGCAATTGTCACGAAAATACTTGTCATGTTTCATTATCGCTTGAGTTAAAATGGGTCTAGTCAATATTGAGATTTCTGACCGTGCTCGGCTTGATGATTCACTTTTCATATAAACTAATCGTAGGGGGCGACCGTAATACTTACAATTCATGGATATGCATACTATAAAATATGAAAATAAAACATGTATAAACTATTTAATCGAAATAAGACTTATCTAATACAATGCATCTGAGATGTATATATTTTTACTGTGACAATCAATATTCTAAATACATTCTTTTCAGAAATATAAAAACCATGTCACCACTGTTCTTATTCCGGGGTTTATAGGTAAACCTTTTCCAATCGAAGCCATCTCGTTGAATCGAAGAGTGCAACAATTTCTGCCTTTTTCTGTCACTTCTTCCACTTCATTCCGGTGAAGCCTTTTCTGGATCGATTTAAAAGATATCATTTGAGGGCAGGTTCTAATCACTCCACGATTATGAGACAAAACTGACAACTGATGGTATTAACGGAGTATTACTTTGGTTTCAGTTCCAAATATAATGCGCTGCAATGTCAGATTGTTATACTGTTAAACACACATAAAGGCATACATTATTAAACAATGTCTTACCTCAAATATAGGATGCGTCAAAAGTTTGTTGCAAATATACAAATTAACTTGAAAAGAACAAATTATGACAAAAAATTGCGCTCATATGAATCGGATCAGAGAAAGATAACAAAATAAATAAATAAATAAAATAAAATAAATGAAAATAAAGGCCTTTTTATTCAAAAGTCACTGATGGAGGCAGTTTATCGAAATATGGCAGACATATGCAAATAGAGCTTGCAATTGTCACGAAAATACTTGTCATGTTTCATTATCGCTTGAGTTAAAATGGATCTAGTCGATATTGAGGTTTTTGACCGTGCTTGTGCTACTGATTCACTTTTTATATAAACTAGTCGTTGGAGGCGACCGTAATTCTTACCCTTCATAGATATGAAGGGTAAGTATTACGGTAAGTATGAACGGTGAGTATTCAATGAGCATACTATTAAAAAAAAAAAAAAAAAAAAAAAAATGCATAAACTATTTATCGAAATAAGGCTTAGATAAATACAAGCATCTGAGATAATTTTTTTTATCCTGTGACAATCAATGTTCTAAATACAGTAAAACCTCCATAACGGACACATCCGAATAGCGGACACCTCTATTTAACGGACAGTTTTCTAATCCCCACTCCCAAAACATAAATTTTTGTATGTTTAACCTCTGAATAACGGACACTAATTTCGACGATAAAGGATAAAAAAGTATATTTTAACAAAAAAAAAAAAAAAAAAAAAAAAAAAAAAAAATGAAAAAAAAGTAAAAAGGTCTCTAAATTTATCAGGGCAATGTGTCACAAATTTTGTGATTGCAGATAAATATAGAGGGTGGACTGAGGAAATTTCACCTTCAGGTTCGTTGTTGATTTCAGGGGCCTGGGAGAGGCATCCCCCAGAGCATTCAAATGTCTATGCCCGCCCCCCCCCCGGAAGATTATATGATTTTATCTATATTATAAAGGCCAAACGTATCTGTGCGTAACGCATACGTCATTTTGCGCATGGCAACACTTTCAAATTTTAAATGAATTTCGGTATTGCAATTTTTACTATTAAAGGTTTTTAAACTTCTTAATGTCGCACATTTTCAATTTTTACACCATCGTGTAGGGAAAAAAATTACTTTTAAATGAAATTTGTTTGAAAGCTGTATCTTAATTTGTTTTTGAAATATAAATTTTTTTTATAGCTTTTAATACCTCTTTTCTAATCATGGCAACAGGAGAACTCTATTTCTATTTAAAGCACAGGAAAAAATGGAAAAAAAATTAGTGTTGCATCTTTATGTTGCCATTTTCTCATTAAAAGGGAAAAAAATAGAAATTTAAATATCTTCTGTTATAAAACCCGGTGAATTTTGATTTCATTCACAAAATTTGGTTAACACGTAAAAGAATATCAACAGTTTAATATCTATTTCAGCTAATAGCATTGAGACTTCAAGTTTTGAATCAAAATTATCAAATTAAAATGCATATTTTTTTGAAACGTGAATACAGATGTGAAATGTACATTTGTAAATTTTGATATGGTGAAAATGATGCCGGGTTTAAATTTCACGGGAAAAAAATTCTATGATTGAGTCAAAGTTGAATAAATTTTGCTTTTTATCATTTTGGAGTACTAGCATAAGAATCTTAACCCGAGAGATCTCGCTGTGAGAATTTCTCTCACGGTGCCCAATTCTTTTCTTTTAATTTACAGTCACTTAATATCAAATTTTCTGTTTGGCTTAGTACTTTTATTCAAAAAAGAGGTAAAGTAATCGAAAGCACATTTTGAAATTTTATTAAAATGAAAAATAGTCTTAAAAAGGGTACGATGGAGAAAGAAAATCTCCTGCACGAGTTCTCGCGGGTTAATTGATAACTTTATCATACTAACATATCTTTATAATTTTTTACTGCTTACATATACGATTAAAGTTTAATTTTAACAATTTCTACAACTGCGTTTTATAGTAATAGCATTTTGTTAATTTGACGATTAAATATCGTTTGTTTAAGAGTTAGACGTACCACTAAAAAATGCATTTTTTACTATAACTAATTTTGTAGGTTTATTGTAATTTAATGAAACAGTTTCTTCTTAAACATTTTCTTTCGTTAAAATTTGACGGGTTCTACCTTGTGTTTTTAATGATCAAAAACTGCAATTCCTATTCTCGCTCGGAATTCTGTATTGACCAATAACATCACATTGAAAAACAAACTACACGTAATCACATGCAAAAGTAAACTTTGGTAATTTTTATTTTAGTAAGAATGTAATAAATAGCAGTTAATGGTGTGCACAATTTTATTTAAGTTTTATTGCATTATTTTTTTTTAATCATATAATAGAGGTTTAAGAACATATAAATGCCAATTAATGAAATATTAAGCATTTCTTAGCAATTTTTGAATCTCTGAGGTTTTCCCAATCGCGGACAATTTCTGTGTTCTCTAGGTGTCCGTTATTTAGAGGTTTTACTGTACATTCTTTTCTGAAATAGTATAAAAACCGTGTCACTACTGTTCCTATTCAGGGATGGACAGGAAAAACTTTTTCAATGGAAGTCAACTCGTAGGATCGAAGAGTGCAACAATTTCTGCCTTTTTCTTTTACTTCTACTTGATTCCGGTTAAACCTTTTCTGGATCGATTTGAAAGATATCCGAGGAGAGGTTCTAATCACCCCGAGATTATGAGACAAAATTGACAGGTATTAAGGAATAATTACTATGGCTTCAGTTCTAAATATAATACGCTGCGATATCAGTTTGTTATACTGTAAACACACATAAAAACATACATATTAAATACATAGCATGCAAATACAGAAGTGGTTCACGATTTTATACTAATTATTAAAGTAAAAGTAAATTATTTAAATTATTTCTAATAATTAAAAGTCAGAACTTTTGATTAAAAAACATAAGTCATTTTAAATAGCATCACTGAAGATTGAGTTCTGAAATAAGACTTATCTGAAGACAATGCATGTGAGATATGTTTTATTTCGTCCTGTCTTTTGGATCACCCGGTACATATTTTATACTGTGACTGTGATAATCAATATTCAAAATACTCTCTTTTTTGAAATACAAAAACCATATCACTACAATTCCTGTAGAATCGAATAATTAATAATGCAACAATTTCTGCCTTTTTCTGTCACTTCTTCCATTTCATTCCAATGAAGCCTTTTCTGGATCAATTTGAAAGATATCATCCGAGGGCAGGTTCTAATCACCCCGCAATTATGAGACAAAACTGACAGGTATTAAGGAATAATTACTTTGGCTTCAGTTCCAAATATAATGCGCTGTGATAGCAGATTGTTATAGAGTAAAACACCCTTAAATGCATACATTATTAAATACTTTCTTACCTCACATGGTGCATCAAAAGTTAGTCGCGAATTTACAACTTAACTTGAAAAGAACAAGTTATGATAAAAAATTATGCTTATATAAATCGGGTAATAAAACAAATAAATAAGTAAAATAAAATAAATGAAAAAAAAAAGGCTTTTTATTCAAAAGTCACTAGTGGAGGCAGTTTATCGAAATATGGCAGACATATGCAAATAGAGCTTGTAATTGTCACGAAAATACTTGTCATGTTTCATTATCGCTAGAGTTAAATTGAGTCTAGTCGATATTGAGATTTTTGACCGTACTTTTGTTTATATAAAATAGTCGTTGGGGGCGACCGTAATACTTACCCTCCATGGATATGCGTGTGCATACTATAAAGTATAAAAATAAAAAATGCGTAAATTTTTTATCGAAATAAGACTTTTGTAAACACAAGCATATGATATATATATATATATACACTGGTGGACAAAATTAAGATAAGGAAGGCATTTTCCCAAATATCTCGAGAAATACTGGATAAAAATAAATGAAAATTGGTATGGATGTAACTTTTAGTATCACAATAATATGTGCAAATCAAAAATTAAAGATCCATTCATTGGCAAGAGTTATTGCCAACAGTCCAATGTGGACTGAAATTCCTGATGAAAGATGGCAATGAAAGTGAGGCCTGTATGGTGTGTGGTCGCCTCTAGTATGGTGTGGGCATCTCTGACAGATAGACAGCATGCACAACGAGTATGCATGCTGTTAATACGAGAGTTGAGGATTGCTTGTGGAAGACTCTCCCACTCTTCTACCAGAGCATTTTTTAACTCCGGAATGGTTCTGGGTGGGGTTGGCGTCTCGCAATAGCCTTTCCAAGAGCTTCCCAACATCCCAAGCATGTTCAATGGGGTTAAGGTGAGGAGATTGGCTGACCAATAGATTCGATGAATATTCTCGCTTTCCAGATACTCCTCAACCAGGCAAGCCCTATGTGGTAGGGCATTGTCGTCCATAAAAACGAATTCAGGGACAACAGCACGCCTGAAAAGACGCATGTAGGATTGTAGGATCTCCTGCCTGTACTTCTAAGCATTCACGGAACCAGTGTCAAACACATGGAGCGGTGTGCTGATATCTTGCATGATCCCTGCCCAAACCATCAGTCCTCCACCAGCATTATGGTCCTTTTCCATCATGTTACTGAGATGGTATCGGGTCCCAGGTTCCCTCTAATATGAATATTCACCGAGAATTAGGTTGAAGACTGAATCTGGAGTCATCTGTGAACAGAACATTAGTCCATTGGAGCTTTGTCCAATGTTGGTGCTGCCTGCACCATTGTGCACGCTCTCTTTTGTGGAAGGGAATGAGTGGGATGCAAATGGCGGAATTCCTGGCATACAACCCTCTTTCACCGAGCTTCCTGGCAACAGTATTCCTTGAAACTAATGTTCCTGTAGCAGCAGTAAGGTCCTTAGATAATTGTGTCGCTGTAGACGTCCGTTGAGGAGTATCTGGAAAGCGAGGATATTCATCGAATGGATTGGCCAGCCAAATCTCCTGACCTTAACCCTATTGAGCATGCTTGGAATGCTCTTGGAAGGGCTATTGCGAGACGCCAACCCCCACCCAGAATTATTCCGGAGTTAAAAACTGCTCTGGTGGAAGAGTGGGAGAGTCTTCCACAAGCAATCCTTAACTCTCTTATTAACAGCATTCATACTCGTTGTGCATGCTGTCTATCTGTCAGAGGTGACCACACACCATACTAGAGGCGACCACACACCATACAAGCCTCACTTTTATTGCCATCTTTCATCATGAATTTCAGTCCAGATTGGACTGTTAGCAATAACCCTTGCCAATGAATGGCTCTTTAATTTTTACCTTGCACATATTATTGTCATACTATAAGTTATATCCATAACAATTTTCATTAATTTTTGTCCAGCATTTCTCCAGATATTTGGAAAAATGCCTTCCATCTCTTAATTTTGTCCACTAGTGTATATGTATATATCCAGTGACAGTCAATATTCTAAATACATTCTTTTCTGAAATAGTATAAAAACCGTGTCATTACTGTTCCTATTATTGCGTTGAGAGGAAAGTCTTTTTCAATCGAAGTCAACTCGTAGGATTGAAGAGTGCAACAATATTCTAATTATTTTGTAATTAATTGTAATTATTTCAATTTCTGCCTTTTTCTGCCACTTCTACTTGATTCCTAAGGAAGCCTTTTCTGGATCTATTTGAAGACAGGTTCTAATCACCCCGAGATTATGAGACAAAATTGACAGGTATTAAGGAATAATTACTCTGGCTTCAGTTCTAAGTATAATACGCTGCGATATCAGTTTGTTATAATGGAAACACACATAAAAGCATACATATTAAGTACATAGCATGCAAATACAGAAGTGGTCCACGGTTTTATACTGATTAAAGTAAAAGTAAATTATTTCTAATCATTAAACGTCAGAACTTTTGATTAAAGAAACACAAGTCATTATAAATAGAATCACTGAAGATTGAGTTTTGAAATAAGACTTAGCTGAAGACAATGCATGTGAGATATATTTTATTTTATACTGTGACAATCGATATTCTAAATACATTCTATTCTGAAAAACCGTGTCATTGCTGTTCCTATTCTGGAGTAAATATTAAAGCCTTTTCCAATCGAAGTCATCTCGTAGGATCGACTGTTAGACTACTAATGCCCATATTTACCATCAACCTCAACCTAGAAAATCTCGGTCGAATGCTTAAATGAAATTGATAATAACATTTGATTGGACATTGTCAGGGAGACGTCCAATAAGGATTAAAAGTGAATACCGTTTGAGCGTTCGACCGAGGTTTTCGGTATTACTCGGGGTTGAAGTTGAAGTATTTGGTGAATACGAGCGTAAGCCATGGCCAATTAGATCTATACGGCCCATTTATTTAAGATTAATGTATGAAGTCTCCTGCCAGAGGACTCTGATACCTTGCCCAAGTTATTCTGACCAATCGTGCAAACCCTGAACCAAAACAATGACCATGTGCTCAGAGCAGAAATCAGCTCACACGAAGCCTATTCGGGAGGGTTTGTGCCACGTGGTCCAATGAAATGGTTCAGGGTTTGAAGCTGAATCCAGCTTCACTTTTTCGGCGGTTTTTAGCGAAATGCGCAGGCCGTTATCTAGTTGGCAATGACTAGACGTAGGCAACTAGTTGCCACTTCTGTTGCCACAATGACAAAAAGAATTATAAAAACTTAAAAAAAAAATAATTTTAAAACAAATTGTGTTAGAGATTTCAAACAAATTTCATTAAAAAGGGCATTTTTTTAACGCAACGGTGTAAAAATGTAAAATGTGCGATGTTTATAAGTTTATAAAAATGCAGTTCTGAAAATTGTAAAACTGAAATTTCATTTAAAATTTGTTTGTGAAAGATCCAGGAATATTAATCTTTAATCCATGTCGTACTAATAGGAGGCGTTCAGAAGTCAATCTGATTAATTCTATCAAATAAAATTGCACCTTTTAAACAGTTATAGTTGTCTATCTTTAATCTACTGCTTTTTTTTTTTTTTTTTTTTTTTTTTTTTTTTTTTTTTTTTTTTATCATGGGTCTAACAGAGTTTCCCCCAGAGAGTTTCAAGGGGGCGCTCCGCCCCTGCTGCCCTTTAGTTTGAAAAATAGCGCCCCTCTTGCCCCTCATCCAAAAACTAGCGCCCCTCTTGTTTCTCATTCAAAAAAAATAGCGCTCTTCTTTCCCCACATTTGAAAAAACACAGCCCTCCAGCGATGATGCGGACACGCTATAACGCGTAAATTAAGGAAAAAATCGGCGACGAAACGCAAAAAGTAGCTCTTACGGGTCCCACAGGACGTGTATAATTTCGTCAAAAAATTACGAAAAAAAGTCAAATTTCACTAAAAAAAATCGCAAAATAACGTTAATTACCGGCAAAATTCGCGAAAATATGGTTAATTTCATCACAAAATCCCGTAAAAACGGAAGATTTCCTTAAAAGATCGTAAAAAAACGATTAATTTTGTCCAAAAATAACGATAAAACGGAAAATTTTGTCAAATAATTCACGAAAAACGGCAATTTTCGGCAAAAAATCGCGATAAAACGGTAGATTTCGTCAAAAAATTTGCAGATAAACGGCAAATTTTGCCAAAAATTTGCGAAATTTGTCAAAATATCCCGAAAAGACGGCAGATTTCGTCAAAAGATCGCGAAAAAAATTAAAAAAAAAATAGCGCTCTTCTTTCCCCACATTTGAAAAAACACAGCCCTCCAGCGATGATGCGGACACGCTACAAATTTCGTCAAAGAGATACACATACAAAAAAAAAGTTAATGCCAGAAGTGAATTTTTCTGTTCTAAAAACTAATTTTCCTGCTTCAAAATTGTGTTTTTAATGCTCAAAAAGCGGATTTTCCTGCTTCACAATCAAAGCGTGTGACGGGAAAATTGCACCCGAGGATTAATTAGAATACTAGCAAAAGCCATGCTTTGTTTGGATTCGCGAAGTATTATGCTATCAGATAAATATTTGAAAGTAATAATATATTTTTTCAATTACTTTTGCATCTTACTTTTGCATTAAGCAAAAATGTAATTTAAAGTTTCGGGGAATTTTAATTTAAAAATATATTTCAACCAAATAACTATGAATTTCCTTAGATTCACTGGAAAAAAATACGACTTCTTTGCTACATCGTCACTCCACCGCTTGTATAGAAAACGGTTACTTCAGGGTAACATGGAACATTCTCAGTGACCAAAAGAGTGATATTCTATAAAAGCGGGAGAGTGACGATGCAGCAAAATAGTCATATTTTTTTACAGTGTTGTTTATTTATGATATAAGACTGGTATAAATAAAAATATTTTGGAAGTAGAATTATACAAAATATTAATTAATTTTAGTTGTTTACAATTTTTTTATTGCCACTCCACAAAAACATATAAATAAAAATATTTTCGAAGTAGAATTATACAAAATATAAATTAATTTTATTTGTTTACAATTCTTTTATTGCCACTTCACAAAAACATATTATAATTCTTTTAAAATTCATAAATATCGTCTGCTTAAATGATTTCACAAAATAAGAATAAATTGTATATTTGAATTCCTAACACAGAAAAATACTTTTATAATTTAATGTTAATAAGAGAATTTTCACAAATTTTAATTCATTAAAAATATGCTATAATTTTTCTAAAAAAAAGTATTTTATAAATTTTATAAAAGAAATCATGAAACTAAGTTAAAAGGAATGAGCATAGTTTGAAAATCTGAAAGCGGTTTTTGAGATATTTTGTCAGAATAATGAAAATATATTTTATTTATTTATTTATTTAATGATGATTCTATCTATAATCACTGACCCCATGATTTAAGTTTTTCTTCTGAAAACGTACATGTTTCACGTTTTATTTGAAAAAATGCGTTCGTAATGGAAAAGCATGTAAAATAAATTAATTAAAATAATAATTCATTGAAAAGTATTTCTATAAAAAAAAATAATATTCTGCAAATCTACAGATCATAATTTATTTTTGTGTTTAATTTCAAGTCAAAATACTGCACAATTTTTTTGTAAAGTGTACGACAAAGTGTCATTTGAGTGGCCTAGTAGAGGATTCGCTTCGCTCATCCTAATGAAGTCTCCTCCCCTCCCAACTTTTTCTAGTGACAGCCCAAAAATGACTTTTGTAGTATAAATTTGGCACCCCCATTTCCGCGCTTGGGGCGACCTCCTCCTTCGCCCCCCCCCCCCCCCCACTATTCACAATCCTCTTTTGACTGTCCAAAACTTTCTAAATGTGAATCCTGAAAGCATCCGTTTATGAAATAAAAAGAACCCTTTATTCAACAAAAGTATTCTTTTTTTCAAAAAAAAAAAAAAAAAAAAAAAAAAAGTCTTTTTCAATAAATCAGGCTTGCTCCTTAACAATCTTTTAACAAAATCGGCCGTTTTTTCGCGATGTTTCACGAAATTTGTCGTTTTTTCGTGATTTTTCAGCAAAATCTGCCCTTTGCGATCCTTTAACAAAATCTGCTGTTTTTGCGATCTTTAACAAAATCGACCGTTTTTTTACGATCTTTTAACAAAATTTATCTTTTCCTTTTCTTTTAGTTCAATTTTTTGGCGAATTTTTTTTTCTCAATTTTTAGTCGAAATTTTTGTTTTTTCACGATTTTTTGAACCGCTAGATTCTAGATTCAACTCTATAAAAGTGCCCTTAAAAATGTAAAAAGTGCCCTTTTCAGAGCAGTAGCGCCCTGCCCCTTTTTAAACCTGGGGGAAACTCTGGGTCTAAGAATATTAATGTTTAATGCACGGCGTACGTAATATATGACTCGTTATAATCATCTTAAAAATAATATTTATTATTATTACTAAATTAAATATAGAAATTTATTTATAAGTCTTTAAGATTTGAGTCTTTGAAAATATCATTTACCAAATAGTCGTTGTAATTTGTTAAATTACATTTTTTTTTTCTTTTTTGTATCCTAAGAACGAATTCTAATTATTTTTTGTCGAATGCAGGCATCTGACACGGACAAAATAGGAGTTATTCAATTCTTTCGACTATTCTTATCAGTGACAGTGACTATATTGGACAAATTCAAGGCACATAATGAGAATTATAGTATTACTTATCCATCATACGTAGTATAGTTTAAATCTTGCAATCGTTTTGAAAATCGGAAAAAAAAAAAAAAAAAATTGACGGATTTACACGTTTTAGACAGTGGAGATTCCGAAAAACATATTTTTAGAATTTTTTTTTTTTTGCCGTCCGTCTGTCTGTCTGTCTGTGTGTCAGTCTGTCTGTCTGTCTGTCAGTCTGTTTGTCTGTCTTTCAGTCTGTCTGTCAGTCTGTCTGTCTGTCTTTCAGTCTGTCTGTCTGTCAGTCTGTCTGTCTGTAAACGCTCTATCTCCCGAAAAAAATGAGATAGAGACTTGAAATTTTGTATGTAGTTAGTATGTAAGAATGGGACGAAGCCTATTTAATATCAGCAACCTTGATTATCCGAAACTATTTTTTTCGGACTCTCAAAAAATTCGTTCTGATTAAAGGTATATAAAAATTTTCGGATTTTTCTGTTCTAAGGCATGGCTGTAAAAGGCAATAAAATAACACACATTTTGCATATAGAACGAAGTCGATCGGATAATTAGTTGCCGAGATATTTGTAATCCTGTTTTCCACATTCTTCGATTTTTCATGACCCTGTATTTCATTCAAATTTCAATTCAGAGGTATATTTTAACTGGAAATAAGACGCTTAATCCGACGCAGTTAATTGTTAGTTAATAGAATTATTATTTTTTGGAGTTATAAGGATGCTTCTTTTACGCAGTTCGGTACTACTTGAGTAGTTTGGCGTTTTACATAATTTGTCGAAATTGGTACATAAGCAGTTCTTTAATATAGCATTACTATGTATATTAACAATATTTAAATTTTGTTTATGAATTGCAATTCATTGTATAAATAGTTTTCACATGTTTTATTTTCATATACATATCCATGATGGGTAAGTATTACGGTGGCCTCCAACAACTAGTTTTTAGATATGTGCCAGATGTGGCACACGGTGTAGTGAAGGGTCAACATTGAAATTAACCCAACAGCAAGGGTGGATTCAGCCCTTCTTTCAGAGGGGGGTCACGACTCCTTTTTTCGCAAGGGAGGGGGTGGGTCAGATCTCTTTATAAGCAATTTTTATATTGAAGACTGTACCCACATCCAAAATCGCTAAATTTCTGATAGTTTTATTTTTATTTGTAACAAAAAAGTTGCATTAATATTTGTAAAAGTATAAATATATATATTTTATTTAGATACCAAGAAATTCAAAAGTATTCCATTTTCTTATAAAACTAAGCAATCATTCAAGAAATTGAGCATTTTATGCAAATTTTTAGGGATTGACAGTTACAAAAAGTCGTCAAGAGGGAGCTATTGGCTGTCGCGGCTTGAAATTGTTTAAAATTTCACAGTTTACGGAGATTTTGCGAAAGAGTCTTTACTTTCATTGAAAAATTGAAACCTTTAATCAATCATATTTGATCTGAATAAATGTATCTTGCATCTAAGATTAAAAATTATTCCATAGATATGACTAAAATTACCTACTTAGGGTTTAAATACAGCTTTAAAAGAGTCAGAAAAATACTCATTATTAAACAAGGGATAAATTTGAAAGAATTCAATATATTTCATTTTTAATATCTTCTTTAAAGCATTTCTTCTTTCAGGGGGGGGGGGGGGGTCATGACCCCCGTGACCTCCCCCTTGGATCCGTCACTGCGCCAACAGAAGTATAATAAATATACATTTTCCTGCAAGAATGTTCCATAATCGGATATCAAACAACTTTGGTTACAATACTTTTGCAACAAAGACAAAAAAAAAAAAAAAAAAAAAAAAAGCCACTTTATCGTTTAAAAGCTTTTATTTCCAATTTAAAAACTGTACGCAGTGCTCCATACTTGCTATTCTACACACAACAACTTAATTAACATTGAAATTAACCCGACTTTAAAATCCTATTAGCAAGGACAATAAGGCGTAAACTGTGAAAGTTCCTTCACATTAACCGATCACATTTAAGTGAAACAACATGTTCGTATTATTGACGATTTATCTACCTCGTCGACCTTGTGACTGGGTAATCAGTATTTTGCCCTGAAGATGGCGGTCAAGGTGCTGTTGAAACCGGTTTCACTGATGAAGAAGATTATGATAATTTGTCCCTTTGCAGCAAAAATGAAAATAGGTATGGAGTATAAGGATTTCCACCCCCCTTTTCACGCTTTATTACTCAGACATTGAAAGTGAGCTTTAGTTATGTTTTTAAAAATTTTTTTTTTATGCATTACTGCGTCGCATATTAATTTTCTATTTTGTTAGGAAAAGTTTGCCGCATTCAAGCTAACATGAAAATATGTCTAATGGGATATTTAATGATGTGTTTATCTAGATCAGTGTTATTTAATCTTTTTTAAAAAGCACGATAAGCTTGTACCCATTGTTCAAATTGAACTGCACATTTAAATTAAGATAATGGTAAGATTAAAAAAAAAAAAAAAAAGCATGAAAAGAGCATAAAATTTTTAATTTAATTTTCAGCACAAGAGATAAAAATCATGCATCAAGCGTGGCTTATGAAACACTTTCCAACATTTTTTGAATATTTTAAGGAGACAGTTTACCTTTTCAACAATTTTGTTCATTAAAAGAAAAGAAAAAAAAAAGGCCCAAATGATGAATTTATTGCATTTTAATGTTCAACTAAAAGTACATTTTGAAAATATATATGTATATATATAATTCCATATTTAATTAAAAATTTCTAAAAATTTTATAAAAATTTGCGTTTATTCATATTTTTACTATTTTTCTAGAAAATTATATCTTTGTCCATTTTGTTCAAGACATTCAAATGTGTATTACACATGACTACGCATGGATTTTTAGATACTTCTTATATTACATTTAACTCTTGGCACTCCGTTGTATCCGATGCGGAGGCATCTTTCCTACCAAAATCTGTTTTTGGCACCAGTAATAAAGGAAAATAAAATTTTCCTTTTTTAATAAGAGAATTTTAGAAATTGTCTACTTCAGGGAAAATTCTTTTTAAAAAAGTGGTGCTAATCGAATAAAATTTGTGTAAGAGGCACCGGAGTCCGAAGGATTAAGGCCCCTGTCCTCGCTCGAGGAAACGCTCGCGAGCTAATGCTATTCCTATGGGGAAGCATTTTTCTAATAACTCTTTCGCATTTTCACATTTTTGAATTTTTTTTTTTTTTTTTTTTTTTGCATTGGATAGCTGAGGTGCATGCCGGCAGCGCACCTTTTTTACTTTTTCGATTTTGGTTGCAGATATTTTTGACAAAGTTTGTTTCACTTTCAAAACCGGTTTCGAAACTGAAAGTGCTTTTTAAAAAATATATCTGCAACCAAAATCAAAAAAGTAAAAAAGGTGCGCTGTCGGCATGCACCTGTGCTATCCAATGCAAAAAGAAAAAAAAAAAAAAAGTTAAAAAATGTCAAAAAGAGTTATTAGAAAAATGCTTCCCCATAGGAATAACATTAGCTCGCGAGCGTTTCCTCGAGTTAGGACAGGGGCCTTAATATAATGAAATATCAGATGAAAGTGAACTTTAGTTCTTTTTTATGTCTTACTGCGTCGCATATTAATTTTCTATTTTGTTCGGAAAGGTTTACCGCATTCAAGCTAACATGAAAATATATCTAATGGGATATTTAATGATGTTTTTATCTAGATCAGTGTTATCAAATCTTTTTTTTTTCTTTGAAGAACGATAAGCTTGAATCCATTGTTAAAATTCCACAGCACATTTAAATTAAGATAATGATAAGAAAGAAAGCATTAAAAGAGCATAAAATTTTTAATTTAATTTTCTACACAAGAGAAAAAAAATCATGCGTCAAGCGTGGATTAGGAAACACCACTTTCCAACACTTCCAGTATATATATATAGTTGGAATGATTAATTCACAGCATTTCAATGTTCAACTAAAAGTGTATTTTTTAAAAAAATATATATAATTCCATAGTTAATTAAAAATTTAAAAAAGTTTATAAAAATTTGCGTTTTTTTTTTTTTTTTTTTTTTTTTTTAAATTTTACTATTTTTTCAAAATTTACATTTTTTGTCCATTTTGCTTAAAATTTTCAAATGTGTATTACACATGACTACGCATCAATTTTTAAATACTTTTAAGATCCCATTTAATATAATTTTTTATTGATATATAGTGTAAAAAAGGAAATCTAACATCTTCATATATACTTTTATTTAAAAAGTTTGTAGAAATTTAAGGTCATTATATAAAGGAATCTTATTGTGCTGACTGCAATTTCCGTATTTTTTTATATATCTACTCTTATATTCTATAACTCGGAAGGTCCGGGTTGGATTCCTTAGTATTTTCAAATGTTACTATATATATTCGGGGCTATATATATTATAGACAAATATATTCGGGATTAAGGCAGGGAAAATTGCTAGTCTTAGAGCCCCACCCACCCACTAACCGTCTTTCAATATCTTTAATTTATTAATATCTTTTTTCTGTTAAATTTGTCCGGTTTCAATTTCTCTTATTTTATTTATTTATTTTTCATTTTTCATTTTTTATTAAGAGTCCAAGGCATTCAGGTGGTAAGTAAAGAAATTTGGTATTATTCGTGGTCGCCTGCCAGCGACCACGAATTTTCATATTTAAGCACGAAATTATATTTAACAAGTTTATATTTTAATAAATAAAGAAGCTAAAAAAAAGGGACTTTTTTATTTTAAGCGTTTTGAGATGCTTTATGTCTGACATTTGTGATATTTATAAAATATACCAGAAGGCTCTTTATTTTGCATACATCACAGTGTGACATGCCAGGAAAATGGCAATATCAAATTCTAAGTCTTTTAATTGCTTTATTTATGTTATTAGAAATGTCTCATTCAAATACTTCTAAGGATATTTTTTATTAGAATGTATCAAAAGAAATTCCACTATATAACATTTTATAATAATTTTATTCTGCGAATTGCAATTTCCGTATATATTTTTTTTTAAATATCCATTCTTATATTCTGTAATTCGGAAGGTCCGGGTTGGATCCCTTGGTATTTTAAACGTTACTATTATTTAAAAATTCTAGCACGGCTTCGGGCCATGTCTGGCCCACTGAGTCCTAGGCCTCCTCGGACCACCCATTAGGATATCACTACAAGTGCAAGCAATTATAAACATTAGTTAAACGAGCGTGTATCTTCCTTCTATATCCTATCTCTTCCCCTAAATTGGAGTTCAACGACCTGGGGGTGAAATGGGGTGATTTTTCACGATAACTCTACATCCCCAGGCTATGGGAGTATTGAATCTTTTCTGTCAAGCTTGCTCTGAAACGGAAAAGCTTTCTTTCGGAATAAGTCATATATTACCAGGATTTCGGTTATGACATATATTTTAAGATCATGACATTTGCTTTGAAAAAAAAAAAAAAATTGTGTTTCTAGATCAGGATTTTTAAACTTTTTAGTGGAATTTAAAAGAATAGATGACAATAAAATGCATCGATTTTAAAAATTTTAATTTTGCAATTAAAAAATGAAGACAATTTTAAAATTAATTAGTTTATATAATTTCGCAATGTATGAATAAATCCTGAAAATCGAAGTTTGTAAATAATGAATTACTTATCACGCATGAACAAGCCTTTTTTTTTTTTTTCACTTTTTTATTAATTTTTTTTCAAGATACATATTTAGCATTTTTAGATACACTTTCTTTAGATACACTTAGACACACATCTATTACAACTAGAGAGTTATTATTATTATTTTTTAATTTTTAACGATAACTCTACATCTCCAGGTTATGAGAGTATTGAATCTTTTCTGTCATGCTTGCTCTGAAACGGAAAAGCTTTCTTTTAGAATAATTAATAGCAGGATATAATTTTTATATATTAGCAGGATTTCGGTTATGACATATTTTGAGATCATGATAAATGCATTGAAAAAAAATTGTGTTTCTAGATTATGGTTTTTAATCTTTTTAGTGCATTTTAAAAGCACAGATAACAGTAAAATACATCGATTTTTCAATTTTTAATTTTGCAAGTAAAAAATGAAGACGATTTTATTTTACATAATTTCGCAATGGATAAAGCCTTAACCCTTATCGGTGCGGAGTGAATCTGTTTGAAATAATTAAGTTACACCAGAATTTATAAACAAATTTATCAGAAAATATTACCTTGTTTATTTTCAAGTATGTTAAAAAGGCAAAATTTAATTAATTATTCTTGGTGCCTGTAAAATTAAAAATACACGTCCTCTTTTAAGAACGCCTTCCTTGAAAGGGTTAAAACCGAAGCTTGGCGTTTGTAAATAATGAATAAATCATCATGTGTGAAAAAAAAATTTTAAAGCTTTTTTTCTTTGAATACATATTTTACATTTTTAGATATGCTTTTTTATAAAATCTACTAAAACTAGAGCGTTGATTTTTTCCTTCTGTTTTAATTTTTTGGTTCTTTAGATTATTTTTAGAGCGTTTTTTTTTTTTTTTTTTTTTTTTTTTTTTTTTGCATCTTTCTAGCACAGTCAAAAAAGAATATTTTGGGCAACATTTTACATTTTCACTATTTTTAAAAGCATCAGAAAATACCCTTCTATGTACTCTTTTAACTTTATGTCAGTAATTCCACTCTAGTTTATCGTTCAGTCGTTCTTCCTTTTCTGTACATCACAAAATTCGCTATTTCTTATTTCTTAAACATCCATGACCTTAAGGCCCTACATCAGTAACGCTCCGAGATAGAACGGCTAATGTTATTTCAATGGAAGAAATTTATCGCTTTCATTCCTTTGCATTTTGCTCAAATTTAATAATTTTTGTTGTTTTGCAAACCTGTAGGTTTAAAGTATGCACGTCATTCTGAAATTTTATTTCTTTTTTGAATTTTAAGGCGATACAAGTGCGTTATTTTACAGTCTTTAAAATTCACCTTTAATGTCTTATTACGAAAAATCTGTTTGACATTTTAAAATTTGGTAAAACAGCATGCAGAGTTTAATTATTTAGCTTTCAGAAAATGTTTTTTATTTTGATTTTTAAAAAAATTTAATCTATGCTATTTGTATAAAAAGTTGAAGCACTTTGATTTAAAAGAGTCGAAAATGGTGTTTAACTCCGCCTTTAAAAGGGAGACGCCTTAAGAGTAATTAGGGTGAAAGACGATATGGGTTTACCCTGTAGGGAGTCTTACAGGGACGAAGGTGTAAAATCTTGCCTGTGGCTATTAGTAAAATGTTGTTTGCTGCTTTAGGATGAAAAAATAAAAACATCCTTTTCTGAATGCATGATATCTCACGCAAGAAGTTCGATCAGAAATGAATTTCAGAAATGATGTAAATACATGTTGATTTCAAAAAGTTTGTTTAATTAGGCATCTAATCTCAAATGTACTTTAAAAGCATTATTGATTTCGAATAAAAACAGATTTACCATTTTTATTATTTTTCTTCCATATATTTGAAGTTTAATTTCTAAAAAAGATTCTTTAATTGCGTACAACATCAAAGTGATATATTCGTTAATTCATAAAACATAACAGAATTAACTTTTTGTCATCTGCAGTCGACAAAGGGAAAAGAAGAAAGGGCAGAAAGAAAATAACAATGGTTCTGACATTAAAAATGAATAGATATCTTCGCGAATAAATACATTTGTATTAAATTTTTCTATGTCTTTTTTTTTTTTTTTTTTTTTTTTTTTTTTTTTTTGTATCATTCTTTTAGACAATTCTTAATGAATTAGTTTAAATGTTCCTTTTCATAAATATTTCTATTTTAACCACTTAACAGGCGACGGGTATGGGGAAACAGTGCTTTAACCCCCGACTTATCTCGGGGCAGCCGTTGAAGTGGTTAATCAATAAAAGTTTGCAGTATACCCACTCTAAAATATAAAGTAATTATTATGCAATTTATGATTAAATTGGATAACACTAATTTAAAAGATAGAAATATATTTATTTTGACACTTCTATCGAAAATTATGACTAATTTACAATACTTTAGCAAATATATTCTGTTGCGGTAAAATTCACATCCGTAAATGATACATTTATGCTTTATTGTATATAAATTGTCTTTCCTGTCTTTTTCCCTTTCAGAAAGATAAACGAATGATTTTTAAAGTTCTTATACTATTTTAACTAAATAATACGTATATATTCCAAAGCCTGTCATAGTCTAACTGATCTAAATTTTAGAATAACGGTTTTTTCAGTCACGCGAAAAGACAAACTCAATTATACTAAACCTACGGAAGATTTTTATAAAGATGCCATATTTTCATTCCAATTTTTAATTATTTTTTTTTCTGCATAGACGATGGTTAGTATAGAGGCCGATTTTTACTTTTTTCGATACTGATTGTAGATTTTAAATATGAGGATAATATCACTTTTGAAAACGGTTCCGAAAATGAAACTGTCCTGTAAAGAAAATTAAAAAAGTAGAAAAAGGCCTTTGAAGAGATCGCTCTGAACTATTAAAGGGGGAAAAAATATTAAAATGCAGACTAGATTTATTTATAAATTTCGACCGTTGGATTATCGTCGAAAGAATTATTATAAGCTAGTAAATTGTTTAGCTTGATTAAAGTTTTTTTTTTTTTTTTTTTTAATACCCGTAAAATAAATCGAAAAATAGAAAATGGCCTTTGTGCAAATCGATATCAACTAGGCAAAGTAAGAAAAAAAAAATACTTAAAACTATTAAAACACAGACGATAAACTTTTATAAATTTCTTTCATAGCATTAGCTTTAAAGCGAAGACATTGTTTCGTTTAACTGCAGTAGCCTCTTTAAAATAAATGAAATCGTAAAGGCTATTCAATGTAAGAAAAAAAAAATAATTTTTTTAAATGTAGGCGAGATATTTTTATAAATTTCTACAATGGAATTTCGCTTGACTGAAATAAGTCACTTTAAAATACCTGTATCGAAATCAAAAATTGTAATACGGTCTTTGTACAGAAAGATCTCAGCTGTTCAATATAAAAAAAAAATTATTAAAATATAGACGAGATATTTCTATAAATTTCTGTCATAGGATTTCACTTCATTGAAGTAAACACCTTTAAAATACCCGTAAAAAAATCGAAAAAAATATAAAGAGGTATTTGTACAGAAATATCTCAGAAATTCAATGCTAAAAAAATCATTTAAAAAATTAAAATGTTGACGAGATATCTTTATAAATTTCTATAATGGGATTTCTCTCTATTCAAGTAAGACACTTTAAAATACCCCTAAAAAATCTAAAAAATGTAAAAAGATCTTTGTACAGAGAAATCTCCGATATCTAATGCCCCCCCCCCCCCCCGAAAAAAAGTTTAAAGACAATTAAAATACAAACGAGATATCTTTAAAAATTTCTAAAATGTGATTTAGCTCTATTGAAGTAAGTAATTATAAAATACCCGTGACAAAGTCGAAAAGATATAAAACGTTCTTTGTAAAGAAAGATATCAGTTATATAATGAAACAAAAATTACAAGTATTAAAATGATCTATAGAAATGACTTTTAAATGATCTTAAAGATATCTTTATAAATTTCTACCATGGGATTTTACTTGATTGAGGTAATCATCAGTTTATATTTACTTGTAGACGAGATATCTTTATAAATTTCTAACATTCAATGCTAAAAAAATCATTTAAAAATATTAAAATGTAGAAGAGAAAAATATATATTTATATGAACTTCAAAACTTCATAGGATTTCGCTTGATTGAAGTAAGCCCCTTTAAAACCCCCATAGCAAACTCGAAAAAATATAAAACGGTCTTTGTACCGCAAGCTCTCAGATATCCAATGCCAAAAAATCATTTAAAAAGATTTAAATGTAGAAAAGATACATTTATAAATTTCTACTACAGGATTTCGCTTGACTGAAGTAGCCTCTTTAAACACCTGTAAACAACACCAAAAAAGTACTAAACAGTCTTCACACAGAAAGATCTCAGCTATCCAATGACAGAAAAATTATTTAAAAATATTAAAATGTAGAAGAGATATTTTTATAATTTTATGCAATTGAATTTCACTTGGCTGAAATAGCTTTTTTAAAATTCCCCTAAACAAAGACGAAAAAGTATAAATGGACTTTGTACCGAAAGATCTGAGATATCGAATGCCAAAAAATAATTAAAAAATATTAAAATGTAGAAGAGATATTTTTATATATTTCTACCATTGGATTTCACTTGACAGAAGTAGCTTTTTTAAAATGCCACTAATAAAAGTCTAAAAAGTACAAAACGGTCTTTGTACCGACAGATCTTAGCTATCCCATGACAACAGAATCATTTAAAAATATTAAAATGTAGACGAGATATTTTTATAAATTTCTACCATTGTAATTCACTTGACTGAAGTAGCTTTTTTAAAATTCCCCTAAATAATGTCGTAAAAGTACAAAACGGTCTTTGTAACGAAAGATCTTAGCTATCCAATGACAAAAAAATCATTTAAAAATATTAAAATGTAGAAGAGATATTTTAATAAATTTCTACCAATGGATTTAACTTGACTGAAGTAGCCTCTTTAAAACACCTGTAAACAAAATCGAAAAAAGTAGAAAACGGTCTTTGTACCGAAAGATCTCAACTATCAAATGAGAAAAAATCATTTAAAAATATTAAAATGTAGAAGAGATATTTTTTATAAATTTCTACCATTGGATTTCACTTGACTGAAGTAGCTTTTTTAAAATTCCCCTAATAAAAGTCTAAAAAGTACAGAATGGTCTTTGTACCGAAAGATCTTAGCTATCCCATGACAGAAGAATCATTTAAAAATATTAAAATGTAGACGAGATATTTTTATAAATTTCTACCATTGGAATTCACTTGGCTGAAGTAGCCTCTTTAAAACACCTGTAAACAAAATTAAAAAAAAAGTACAAAACGGTCTTTGTACCGAAAGATCTCAGCTATCCAATAACAACAGAATCATTTAAAAATATTAAAATGTAGACGAGATATTTTTATAAATTTCTACTATTGGAATTCTCTTGACTGAAGTAGCTTTTTTAAAATTCCCCTAAACAAAGTCGTACAAGTACAAAACAGTCTTTGTACCGGAAGATCTTAGTTGTCCAATGACAAAACAATCAATTAAAAATATTAAAATGTAGAAGAGATATTTTTATAAATTTCTACCATTGGATTTCACTTGACAGAAGTAGCTTTTTTAAAATTCCCCTAATAAAAGTCTAAAAAGTACAAAACGGTCTTTGTACCGAAAGAACTCAGCTATCCCATGACAAAAAATATTTTAAAAATATTAAAATGTAGAAGAGATATTTTTATAAATTTCTACCATTGGATTTCACTTGACAGAAGTAGCTTTTTTAAAATTCCCCTAATAAAAGTCTAAAAAGTACAAAACGGTGTTTGTACCGAAAGAACTCAGCTATCCCATGACAAAAAAATATTTAAAAATATTAAAATGTACAAGTGATATTTTTATAAATTTCTACCAATGGAATTCACTTGACTGAAGTAGCCTCTTTAAAACACCTGTAAACAAAATCAAAAAAGCAAAAACGGTCTATGTACCGAAACATCTCAGCTATCCAATGACAAAAAATCCCTTAAAAATATTAAAATGTAGAAGAAAGAATTTTTTAAATTTCTACCATTTGATTTCATATTACTGAAGTAGCTTTTTAAAAATTCTCATAAACAAAGTCGGAAAAGTACAAAACGGTCTTTGTACCGAAAGATCTCAAATATCAAATGAGATGAAAACATTTAAAAATATTAAAATGTAGAAGAGATACTTTTATAAATTTCTACCATTGGATTTCACTTGACAGAAGTAGCTTTTTTAAAATTCCCCTAATGAAAGTCTAAAAAGTACAAAACGGTCTTTGTACCGAAAGATCTTAGCTATCCCATGACAAAAGAATCATTTAAAAATATTAAAGTGTAGACGAGATATTTTTATAAATTTCTACCATTGGAATTCACTTGGCTGAAGTAGCCTCTTTAAAACACCTGTAAACAAAATTTAAAAAAGTACAAAACGGTCCTTGTACCGAAAGTTCTCAGCTATCCAATGACAAAAAAATCATTTAAAAATATTAAAATGTAGAAGAGATATTTTTATAAATTTCTACCAATGGATTTTACTTGACTGAAGTAGCCTCTTTAAAACATCTGTAAACAAAGTCGAAAAAGTACAAAACGTTCTTTGTACCGAAAGATCTTAGCTATCCTATGACAACAGAATCATTTAAAACTATTAAAATGTAGACGAGATATTTTTATAAATTTGTACTATTGGAATTCACTTGACTAAAGTAGCTTTTTTAAAATTCCCCTAAATAAAATCGTAAAAGTACAAAACGGTCTTTGTACCGAAAGATCTTAGCTATCCAATGACAAAAAATCATTTAAAAATATTAAAATATAGAAGAGATATTTTTATAAATTTCTACCATTGGATTTCACTTGTAGGAAGTAAATTTTTTAAAATTCCCCTAATAAAAGTCAAAAAAGTACAAAGCGGTGTTTGTACCGAATGAACTCAGCTATCCCATGACAAAAAATCATTTAAAAATATTAAAATGTACAACTGATATTTTTATAAATTTCTACCATTGGAATTCACTTGACTGAAGTAGCCTCTTTAAAACACCTGTAAACAAAATCAAAAAAGTAAAAACATTCTTCGTACAGAAAGATCTCAACTATCAAATGAGAAAAAATCATTTAAAAATATTAAAATGTATACGAGATATTTTTATAAATTTCTACCAATGGATTTCACTTGACTGAAGTAGCCTCTTTTAAACACCTGTAAACAAAGTCGAAAAAGTACAAAACGGCCTTTGTACCGAAATATCTTAGCTATCCCATGACAACAGAATCATTTAAAAATATTAAAATGTAGACGAGATATTTTTATAAATTTCTACTATTGGAATTCTCTTGACTGAAGTAGCTTTTTTAAAATTCCCCTAAACAAAGTCGTACAAGTACAAAACGGTCTTTGTACCGGAAGATCTTAGTTGTCCAATGACAAAACAATCATTTAAAAATTTTAAAATGTAGAAGAGATATTTTTATAAATTTCTACCATTGGATTTCACTTGACAGAAGTAGCTTTTTTAAAATTCCCCTAATAAAAGTCTAAAAAGTACAAAATGGTCTTTGTACCGAAAGATCTTAGCTATCACATGACAAAAGAATCATTTAAAAATATTAAAATGTAGACGAGATATTTTTATAAATTTCTACCATTGGAATTCACTTGGCTGAAGTAGCCTCTTTAAAAGACTACTCTAGTTTCATTTCTCTTTCTATTTACTTCTATAAATTTAATATTATAAGTATTTTGTTGTGTACAGAGCAGTTTTGTCAGAAATGAATCATGAAATATTTAAGACAGAAAATAATATATCTTTAACAACTTGTATAACCTAAAATAAATAAATAAATAAAGTTACTGAAATGGCACATCTACCCTATATATATATATATTATTTTATTTTGTACTATAAGTAATGCATTCTACATAAAAATGATTTTTAATTTATTCTTTTTATTTATTACTTTGTTTTCGAAGGAGATTTCAGATGGAGACAAAATACGAAAAATGCTTTTCACATAGCAAAATTTGTAATTTCGTGTTTGTTTACATAATAGAAAATAAATGTGAAGTAATATTTGAAGGGGGGGGGACGGGGGGGACACTTAGTAGAGTTATTGAAAACTGAAACTCTCAGAATTTTAAAGAAAACTAAAATGTTTTAAAATATTTACATTTTGATAATGATATTTCAAGTGCTGTTCGTAAGTCTAATAATGCTTTAGATTTGTTAATATTTAGAAAATGTAAATTTTTAGAAATTTTTTATGTTTAGAAAGTGTAAATTCATAGATATTACCAGAATTATTATTAAATACGCTAATCTGATTTCCAAAATGTAGCAAATATGCCTTTGTGGACGCAAATTGTGTAAATAAAATTTGTATTATCTTTGTTTAGCTTAACATATTGTATATATCATTGAAAGTGTTCATAAACAAGATATTTATTTTTCTTTGTACCATGTAACTACTGATGTAATTAATAAAAATATTGAAAGTTCAAATTGTGATTACGTATTTAAATGGTTATTTATAAATATATTTACATTTTATTCTGTTAGTTATTAGAGCAAAATCATATATAAATAAAGTCATTATCATATTTCATTAAATTCAATAAACAGGCATATAAACCGCGATTAAAAGTTTTTTCTCTCTCTTTCTTATTAGGTACTAATTTGGAATTAAGGTGATAAAATGAAGCAATTTTTTTACAATTATTACTATTAATATTATTTTTATTTACTTATTTATTTATTTTTTAATTACTAGCAATGACAGCCCCGGCAGACATATGGTAAAACTTTCTTGAAGCTCTTTAACATTTTATTTTTCTTTAGTAGTCAATTACAGTCTGTTTATCGATCTCAAAAATAAAATCTCAGTAACAAATTGCTAAGCGAATAACTTTATTTATTCATTCATTTATTTAAATTTTACTGTTTTAACGTATGCTATGAAAACTAAAATATTTCCGATAAAAAATTTCTTCTAAAATTGAGAAATGTCAATGATTTGTCAATTTAACTCTAATGGCTATGTGGGGCACTTGTGAACAGACTAGTTGAGGCAAATACGAATAGTTCATAAATGCGCCAATAATAGTTCTGTGATCCTGTTTCTTTGACAAGTTTCCTGTTTCTTTAAAAATATTAAAATATAGAAGAGATACTTTTATAAATTTCTTTCATTGGATTTCACTTGACTGAAGTAGCTTTTTTAAAATTCCCTTAAACAAAGTCAAAAAAGTACAAAACGGTCTTTGTGCCGAAAGATCTGAGATATCCAATGCCAAAAAAAACATTTAAAAACATTAAAATGTAGAAGATATTCTTTTTTTTTTTGTTATTACTACCATTTGATTTCACTTGACTGAAGTAGCTTTTTTAAAATTATCCTAAACAAAGTCAAAAAAGTACAAAACGGTCTTTGTATCGAAAGATCTGAGACATCGAATGCCAAAAAATCATTTAAAAATCTTTAAAAGTAAAAAGACATATTTATAAAATTCTACTATAGGATTTTGCTTGAATGAAGTAGCTTCTTTAAAACACCTGTAAACAAAATCAAAAAAGTACAAAACAGTCTTTGTTCCGAAAGATCACAGCTATCCAATGCCAAAAAAATCATTTAAAAATATTAAAATGTAGAAGAGATATTTTTATAAATTCCTACCATTGGATTTCACTTGACTGAAGTAGCTTTTTTAAAATTCCCTTAAACAAAGTCGAAAAAGTACAAAACGGACTTTGTACCGAAAGATCTGAGATATTGAATGCCAAAAAATAATTTAAAAATATTAAAATGTAGAAGAGATATTTTTATAAATTCCTACCATTCGATTTCACTTGCCTGAAGTATCTTTTTTAAAACATCTGTAAACAAAATTAAAAAAGTACAAAACGGTATTTGTACCGAAAGATCTAAGCTATCCAATGACAAAAAAAAAAAAAAAAAAAAAAAAAAAAAAAAAAAGTCATTTTAAAATATTAAAATGTAGAAGATATATTTTTATAAATTTCTACCATTGGATTTCACTTGAGTGATGTTGCCTCTTTAAAATACCTGTAAACAAAATATAAAAAAATACAAAACGGTATTTGTACCTAAAGATCTCAGCTATCCCATGACAAAAAATCATTTAAAAATCTTTAAATGTCGAAAAGACATACTTATAAAATTTTACTATAGGATTTCGGTTGACTGAAGTAGCCTCTTTAAAACAGCTGTAAACAAAAAAATCTTTTTACCGAAAGATCTCAGCTATTCAATGACAAAAAAACATTTAAAAATATTAAAATGTAGAAGAGATATTTTTATAAATTCTACCATTGGATTTCATTTGACTGAAGTAACCTCTTTAAAACAACTGTAAACAAAATAAAAAAAGTACAAAACGGTCTTTGTACCAAAAGATCTGAGATATCGAATGCCAAATAATGATTTACAAATATTAAAATGTAGAAGAGATATTTTTATAAATTTCTACCATTGGATTTCACTTCACTGAAGTAGCTTTTTTAAAATTCCCCTAAACAGAGTCGAAAAAGTACAAAACGGTCTTTGTACCGAAAGATCTGAGCTGTAACATGACAAAAAAATCATTTAAAAATATTAAAATATAGAAGAGATATTTTTAGAAATTTCTAGCATTGGATTTCACTTGACTCAAGTAGCTTTTTTAAAATTCCCCTAGAGAAAGTCGAAAATATAAAAAATGGTCTTTGTACAGAAAGATCTCAGCCATCCCATGACATAAAAATCATTTTAAAATATTAAAATGTAGAAGACATATTTTTATAAATTCCTACCATTGGATTTCACTTGACTGAAGTAGCTTTTTTAAAATTCCCCTAAACAAAGTCGAAAAAGTACAAAACGGTCTTTGTAGAGAAAGATCTAAGCTATCCAATGACAAAAAAATCATTTAAAAATATTAAAATGTAGAAGAGATATTTTTATAAATTTCTACCATTGGATTTCACTTGACTGAAATAGCTTTTTTAAAGTTCCCCTAAACAAAGTCGAAAAAGTACAAAACGGTCTTTGTACCGAAAGATCTGAGATATCGAATGCCAAAAAATAATTTAAAAATATTAAAATGTAGAAGAGATATTTTTATAAATTCCTACCACTGGATTTCACTTGACTGAAGTAGACTTTTAAAAATTCCCCTAAACAAAGTCGAAAAAGTTCTGTAAATGGTCTTTGTACCGATAGATCTGAGATATCGAATGCTAAAAAATAATTTAAAAATATTAAAATGCAGAAGAGATATTTTTATAAAATTCTACCACTGGATTTCACTTGACTGAAGTAGATTTTTTAAAATTTCCCTAAAGAAAGTCGAAAAAGTACAAAACGATCTTTGTACCGAAAGATCTCAGGTATCCAATGACAAAAATTCATTTAAAAATATTAAAATGTAGAAGAGATATTTTTATAAATTTCTTCCATTGGATTTCATTTGACTGAAGTAGCTTTTTAAAATTCCCCTAAAGAAGGTCGAAAAAGTACAAAATGGTCTTTGTACCGAAATATCTGAGATATCGAATGCCAAAAAATAATTTAAAAATATAAAAATGTAGAAGAGATATTTTTATAAATTTCTTCCATTGGATTTCACTTGACTGAAGTAGCCTCTTTAAAACACCTGTAAACAAAATCAAAAAAGTACAAAACGGTCTTTATACCGAAAAATCTCAGCTGTTCAATGCTAAAAAAATCATTTTAAAATATTAAAATACAAACGAGATATCTTAAAAATTTCTATCTTGGGATTTCGCTTTATTGATGTAAGCCACTATAAAATACTCGTAACAAAATCGAAAAAATACAAAACGGTCTTTGTACAGTTCAATGATCTCAGCTATTCAATGCTAAAAAAATCATTTAAAAATATTAAAATGTAGAGGAGATTCTTTGGAAAATGTTTAATGTGCAATCTCTGACATAATAATCACGATCTGTATGTTGTCTTTTAAAATTACATATAAATGATTCAATTTCACTTGAAACTATCTAACAAAAAAGGTCAATGTCGACTTGTTTTAAAACGGATCCGAGTGTTTTGGTAAGAAATTATCTCGAAGAAACTATCCAAATGCACATATCCCTCGGGCTATCAGTATTGAAAAGGTGCGAGAGTTTTTAGCATTTGCTAATGACTTTTTTCTTCCTGGGGTATCTTATCCCCTTTTTATCGCCTGGAGGTAAAGGGTGGCGTGAGATGACCATTTTCTTATTAATTACAAGCTTGGAAAATATCATTGGTCTTTTAAAGTGTCAATCTTTGGGTTCGGGATACGCCTTCCTGGTGGCAACACGCATAGGTTTGTGATAGGATTTTCAGTTTCGGTTTGACTGATGCAGGCTCTTAATATCCTACACTACTCAAGCAAATGACTCGGAAGTTAATGTTCATCCTATAGAGAAGGGATTTTTAAACTTCTCGCTTAAATTTTAATGTTTTCAAATGTTTTTGTTTTCTTATTATTTATTTATATTCGCATAGGATAGCCGAGGGTGATCTCTAATGAGGACAATTTTTACATTTTTGATTTTATGTTCAGATTAAAGAAGAAAAAAAATCTTTCAGATCGATTGGAAAATAAGACGGTTAAAAAATCAAAACTATGCTTTAAAAAAGGGGAAAATAAATAAATAAATAAAACGTAGAAATTAGCCTGATTTGAGGTAGAACTCAGCTATCCAATGCAAAAATAAATAAATAAATAAATAAATAAAACAAAATAAAAAAAATAATTTACATAAATAAGAATAAAATAAATAAATAATTCAAATAAATAAAAATAATTGAAATAAATAAATTTAAAATAATAATAATAAATATTTAAAAAAAAAAAGAAATTTTAGAAAACTACGTTCCCATAAAATTAACATTATCGTCCCCGTTTCTTTCCGTAAGAAGAAAACCACGGAAAATTCCGAACAGTTATGCCGACGGGCGCGATTGGGTTTGAACCCACCACCTTCCGTCTAACAGTTTCGAAGGCAGAACCTCTCGGCCACTGGTGGGGTGGCCCCCCCGAAAGAGTTAATCGCCGTTATTTTCTTTACAACCATTGTGTTTATAACCATTCGAAAAAAGCTCACGCACAAAATGAAATTAGTAGGATATGGCAATCCCAAAACTTTCTTCTGTCTCAGAACCTGATTAACCTCTGAAGCTATGGGAAGCAAATGTCATTTCAAGGCCCAATTCATTCGAGAAGGTTTTTCTAAATTCAACATATCCAGAAACTTAGCAACGATTACGAATATTATTCCGAAGAGTGGCTCTGTTGAATCCAAATATATTTTATTAAGCAACACTTTTTTTTATGTTCCTTTTACACAAAAATTGGATACAACCTAGAAAAATATGCTCAAAGGAATTTCCATGGTATGAGCGTAAAAATGTAAGTCTCTAAATTTTGGAAATAAATTATCAATATTTTATTTTGCTCATACAAGCCAAATTCAATATTACTTAAACTCAATATACAAAATAAATATACATCTAAAATAGTGAACATACTGAAGAATTGCGATCAGATGGTTGGAGTTGATCTACTACATACCGTATTTACTCGTGTATAAGGCGCACTTTTTTTTTTTCAAAGATTTAGGACAAAACTCCTAGGTGCGCCTTACACACGGAATATTTTTTTACTGTTGGATGCAGTCGAACGATATACATATGAAACAAGAAATTATTCAAAGAAGATATTAAAACTCGGAAAATGTCACTTAATTGAAATATTACTGCATATTTATTTCACTCCTTGCAGTTTTTTATACAACAGAGCTAGTGACATTATCTAAACGCTAAATAGCAATTCTCTTTACCGTCACTCATTCCTATTTCCCGTCATTCTGTTACAACCCGAAGTCTAAAAATGCATTTTCGTTTGGTTTTCTGGTCTGGTGCAATGTTTGTTTCGACTTTTCTTTCTTTTTTTTTTTTTTTTTTTTTTTTTTTTTACTGAAATTTATTTGGTTATTCTTCATTAGCGTATCAAATTTATGATGCGCGTTATATACGAGATTTTAAGAAATCGCCATTTTTACTTGTAAAGTAGGGGTGCGCCTTATACACGAGTAAATACGGTAATACTGAATTTGTTATGAAAGCTATTTTCATGAAACACTTCTTAATATATATTAAAGAATTCAGGGGCGTAAACCACCCAAGTCGCGTAGGGGGGTGTAGGCTCATAAATTTCCGACTCCAAGAAGGAAAATTTCCGAGTACTATGGACAACATGAGGACTAATATATATGTATATATATATGTGTGTGTGTGTGTGTGTGTGTTATATTCATATATATCCCCCTCCTCCCACTTGTCCCTCTTAGGGGGGTAATTTCAAAAATTCCATCTTAGTGCACGCTTACATCATAAGAAGTATTTTCTCTCCAATTTTCATGGTTCTAGATTCAGTAGTTTGGGCTGAGCATTGATTATCTGTCAGTCAGGAAGGACAAATTATTTTATATATATATATATATATATATATATATATAGATAGATAGATAGATAGATAGATAGATATCTGTAGTAGCTGACCCGTTCGCTGTTGCCCTGCCATTAGATAAAATATATAATTACATACATCATATAAATATATTAGATGCAATGTATAGATTATAACAAATAAATTATTAAAACAAAATATGTAAGTTTTCAGATGCGAATTCATCGGGTTTTCAAATTATACTCATATTATTCCTTTTTAAAAAAAATAAGACAATTAAATAGAGTACATACTAGTTTTGCTGTCTCTGTGTGAAAACATGCACAAAATACCAAACGAATAAACGAAATAAATTAAGTCAGAAGTAAAATTCTGGTTCCTTTTTTTCGTCTCCCCCCCTCCCCCCCCACACACATGCACATCAGTCACCCCCCCCCCCCCAAAAAAAATGTACCAATAAATTTGAAATGCCTTTTTAAATTTTCTAATTGCAAAAGAGGTTTAAAGATCGATTTAATTATCAATTAGCTTTAAACAGTCAAAAGTTGCGCCGTTTTATCCCCCCCCCCCCTCCAAGGCCGAAGTTTCAAATGATTAAATTTTGATTCTTATCTATATATACACACACACAAAAAACAAAAACAAAAACAAAAAAATCTATCCATAAAATAATCAAAATATTTTTATGCAGTGAGACAAAATTATATCTGTACTGTAAAAAAAATTTTTAAATATAGAATATTTTACATTCATTGACATCTGAACTTCAAAAAATAAATTTACTTTCTAAGTTGTGGAACCTTGAGATAATAATAAAAAAAGTCATGTAGGCAAAATTTATTAAAATACTACTTTACTCTTAAATATTAATGAAATAAAACTGATAAAATAGAAAAAGATCTATAGTAGAGTTTTAACTTCATGCATAATACTAAATATATTGACTTGCAATATATGACGATTTTTCGTTTTTCCAATTGATAAGCTTTTATAGGTTTATACCATTCTTTCCGATCGAACAAGAATTTTTCCGACTGATTTTTCTGTTTTTCCAGTTTACAAGTTTTTATAGTAATACTATTTTTTCCGACTAAACATGCCTTTTCTGATGAAATGAGAAATTTTCCAAATGACAGGGATGAAAGTGCACTTAAGCCATTTTGTAGCAGCTTTGGAGCAGCAAAAATCGAATTTTGTAGCAGTAAAATCTATTTTTGTAGCAGCAAAAATCCAATTTTGTAGCAGTAAATATCGGATTTTGTAGCAGCAAAAATATTCTAATGCTAATAAACTCTTGACAATTACAATAATTGCTATCTTGAAAAATATTTTTATATTTGAAAGAATAAATACTCAGATTAAATTTCTCCACACATTTCAGACCTTTTGATGAAATTGGCGGTTTTTCGCGATCTTTTAACATAATTCACGCTTTTTCACAATCTTTTGACCCTGTCTGTTCATTTTTTAAATAGATTTGTGGTTTTTTTCTACGACCTTTTGATGAAATTTACACATTTTCTGAGATCTTTTGATAAAATTTACAATCCTTTAGGTGTAACTTTCTTTTTTTTTTCACATGATTTTAAAAAAAATTAACGTTTTTTTTTTCCACGATCTTTTGACCGTATTTTGTTCTTTTTATGACGAAGTTAGATATCCTTTGACAAAATTCGCAGGTTTGTGATTTTTGGACGAAATACGCTTGTTTTTCAGAATCCCTTACAGAAATTTGCGCTTTTTTTCGCCATCTTTTACAGAAATGAACGTTTTTTCACTATCTTTTGACTGTGTTTTATTCTTTTTTTTTATGATATTAACGATCCTTTAGCAAAACTCACGTTTTTCTCGCGATCTTTTGATGAAACTCTAGTATTTTTCGTGATTTTTTGATAAAATTTGCATGTTTTTCGCGATCTATTGATGAAATTTGAGTGTTTTACGCTATATATTGACGAAATTCAAGTACTCTTCCGGATTTTTCGATTAAAATTTGCGTGTTTATCGCGATTTTTTGACAAAATTCGCGTGTTTTTTTGTGATCTTTTGACGAAATACGCTTGTTTTTCGGGATCATTTAAAAAATTTGCGTTTTTTTTCGCTATCTTTTCCAGAAATTAATGTTCTGTTCACTCTTTTTTTCATGATATAACGATTTTTTAGCAAAACTCACGTTCTTCTCGCAATCCTTTGATAAAACAGGGGTAATTCTCGGTGAAAAATTTTCTTTTGGATATTCACATCGCATTTTCGGAAATCGGGGGGGGGGGGGATTTCGCGAGTTACCCCCTACCCCCGATCTTCAGGCGAAATCTGCCTTTTTCCGCGATTTTCAGACGAAATCAGCGATTTATCTGCAATATTTTAGCTAAATCGGCGATTTATTGCAATCTTTTTACGAAAACGGCGTTTTCCCCAGTTTGTTTTTTTTATGAAATCGGCGTTTTTTCGACGATCTTTAAACAAAATTTGCATTTTTACGCGATTTTTTTAAATCAAAAACGGCGTTTTATCTCCGCGATCTTTTGACGAAATCAGCGTTTTTTCCATGATCTTATGATAAAATCGGCGTTTTTTTTCAATGATCTTTAGACAAAATTTTTTAAGCGATCTTTAATCGAAAACGACGTTTTTTTCCCGCGATTTTTTAACAAAATCGGTTCGCGAGTTACCCCCTACCCAAGATCTTCAGGCGAAATCTGCCTTTTTCCGCGATTTTCAGACAAAATCAGCGATTTATCTACAATATTTTAGCAAAATCGGCGATTTATTGCAATCTTTTGACGAAAACGGCGTTTTCCCGTGTTATTATTTTTTTTTATGAAATCGGCGTTTTTTTCGGCGATCTTTAAACAAAATTTACATTTTTACGCGATTTTTTTATCAAAAACGGCGTTTTATCCCCGCGATCTTTTGACGAAATCGGCGTTTTTCCCATGATCTTATGATAAAATCGGCGTTTTTTTTCAATGATCTTTTGACAAAATTTTTTAAGCGATCTTTTATCGAAAACGACGTTTTTTTCCGCGATCTTTTAACGAAATCGGTGTTTTCCCGCGGTCTTCATACGAAATCAGCGTTTTATCTGCGATGTTTGGTGAAATTGCCGTTTTTTCCGCGATCCGCACAGGAATTTCGCGTCGTTCAGCGATTTTTTGACAAAGTTCGTTGACAAAAACATTGATGAAATCTTTATTTTCCCACGAAATATTGGCGAAATGTGCGCTTTTTTCGGCGATCAACCGAATTTTAAAATTTCGGAAATTTTAGACGAGAATCATCACTGCGATGAAATTCGAGTGTTTCGTGATTTTTCGATAAAATGTGCATGCTTTTCGCGATCTATAAACAAAATTTTCATGATCTATTAATGATATTCGAGTGTTTTTCACGATCTATTGGTGAAATTTGAGTGACGAAATTAGTGAACCTTTGACAAAATTCACGTTTTATTTTTTCGAGATCCTTTGGCAAATTTCACATATGTTTTTTGAAATGCTTAGACAAGATTAGTGTGTTTTTTTGCCGAAATTCGAGCATTTTCCCTGAGATTTACTGTTTTTTCCTTTTGTGTTGAATTCAGGTGGTGGCCCTGGGGGGGAGATCCCCCCGGAGCAAGGAAATACTCCCCCCGGAAATTTTGGGTTTTCAATGGTCAGAAAGCGCAATTTCCTCCTCTATTATGCCCCCCCCCCCGGAGCTACAGAAGTCCCTCTTGGAGAAAAGTGTCTGAATTCAATACTGTTTCCCTTTGACTGCGTTTTGTTCATTTTTTAATGAAATAGCAAATTTTTTTTACAAAATTCAATTTTATTTATTTTGTAATTGTTTGACAAACATGTAGCTGATTTTCGTACGCGCTTTCATTCTGCTTTCGGTTTTGCCGTCTATCAGCAGGATTCGCCGAGCAGAGAAATAATCACCACTTTAATTTACAGAAAATATGTACAATACATAAGAGATCAACCCCCATTGGTTGGGAATAAACATATTACGGCAGCTCTCATTCGTCTCCCCAACGCGCGCGTTGTACGTCATATGACGTCCCTCTCCGAACTCTGAAATCGGTTGGTTTGGTTTGGTTTATTTTTGTCGTCCGATTATCTGCACTAGGGATATAGGACCAGAGGGGGAGTGCCCTTCGTGGGGGTCTTTCTAAGGGAACCTAACCCGTATTCACGCAAGGTTCGAAGAAAACCACGAAAACTCCGAACGGTTAGGCCGACAGCCGCGATTGGGTTCGAACCCAGCACCTGCCGTCTACCAGTTGGAGGTCTGTACCTCTCGGCCACTGGTGGGGCCTCTGAAATCGGCTGCGATGAAAATGAATGTAGATTGACTCGAGGAAAAAACAACTTGCGGTCGTTTGCGGAGCCACGATAAAACTCCGCAAAACATCGCGTGTTTTTAGTTACCGAATTCGCATGTTCTTTGAAAATTTTCGGCGAAATTTGCGCATTTTTCGAGATTTTTATCAATGTTTCTTTGTTTTTTGTTGAAATTAACAGCTTATAAAAAGTTATTTGTTATTGTTTCCTGGATCAACGAAATCGCGCTAAACTTCATTTTGGCACTAAGTGCCTTTTGGCGCAGGTTTGGCGCAAAATTGAAAAAAATAGCTGTTTTGTAGCAGTTTGGCGCAGAAAAGCGGTTTCGGCGCAGTCTGGCGCAGGTCTTACATCCCTGAAATGATTTTTAGTTTTTCCAATTGATAAGCTTTAATAGATTAATACCATTTTTCCCGATCGAACAAGAATTTTTCCGACTGACTTTTCCGTTTTTCCAATTTATAAATTTTTATAGGTTAATACTATTTTATACGTACTACTATTTTTTCCGACTAAACACGCCTTTTGCGATGGAACGTGAAAATTTCCGAGTGATATTTCCGTTTCTCCAGTTTATAAGTTTTTATAGGTTAATACCATCTTTTTCCGACTAAACATACTTTTTCCGTTCGATCTGGGAATTTTCCGACTGATTTCTTCTAGGGGGGGTGTAGCACCCCCCCAAACCCCCCCGGGATTTACGCCCCTGAAAGAATTGATAATAATAAAAAAAAAAGTTAGCATTTTGGAATGGAATTAATTCAATATAAAATGTGGGCCCTCCTGTTTTCTCAATTTCGGGCCCCTTCAAAATTTTCTGAGGTAAGCATGTGCTTCTCATGCCTATTTGGTAATTAGGGCCTGTTCTGTCTCATGCATGTTAATACTTCAAAATTTGCTACCACAGTGCCAAAATTAAGGCCCCTGTCCTCGCTCGAGGAAGCGCTCGCAAGCTAATGCTATTCCTATGCAAAAGCATTTTTCTAATAACTCTTTCGCATTTTGACATTTTTGAATAATTTGTTTTGCATTGGATAGCTGAGGGGCATGCCGACAGCGCACCTTTTTTACGTTTTCGATTTTAGTTGCAGATATTTTTTACAAAGTTAGTTTCACTTTCAAAACCGGTTTCGAAACTAAAAGTGCTTTTAAAAAATATCTGCAATCAAAATCGAAAAAGTAAAAAAGGTGCACTGTTGGCATGCACCTCAGCTATCCAATGCAAAACAAATTATTAAAAAATGCCAAAATGCGAAAGAGTTATTAAAAAAATGCTTCCCCATAGGAATAGCATTAGCTCGCGAGCGTTTCCTCGAGTGAGGACAGGGGCCTTAAATGACAATGTATGCTCATCGTGAGGATTCTAAATGCATGAAATTCCTTGCATTAGTTCTTGAAATACACTGTAAAAAAAAAGGGTCGATCTACTAAAAAAACTTTAGTGATCCTTGTAATTACTAAAAAAATTTTAGTAATCTTAGTTACAAGAAAATCTGTAAGAATTACTAGAAAAAAATTAGCAACGAATAGAGTTAATAGTTTTATATTTTTAATAGCTATTACTAAAACTCACTTGGTGTGGCCTTGGTGGCATAGTGGTTATAATAACGGACTCCAGGCTAAAAGGTCCCCTGCCCCACTTGTGGCCGCGAGGTTCTGACCTCAAACTGGTAGACGGTAGGTGCTGGGTTCGAACCCAATCGCGACCGTCGGCCTAACCGTTCGAAGTTTTCCGTGGTTTTCTTCGAACCTTGCGTAAATACGGGTTAGGTTCCCTTAGAAAGACCCCCACGGAGGGCATCCACCCCATAGGGCCTATATCCCATAGCGTAGATAATCGGCCGACATAAATACAAACAAGCAAACAAAGCTAAAAGGTCCCGGGTTCGATACTGGCCACCACCACATACGCCCCGACTGTATGTAGTGTAAGTACTCGTTAATAAAGGGATCATGAAAATCCTGTCGGAGCAGATAGCAATGTTTGGTGTTGCCATCTATTGCGGTTTTGCCGAAAATCTTTCGCTTCAGAGGCCCGGATGAAGCTCCTGCCCTTCGGGCGCACGTAATGGTTATTAAAAGTAATTTCAGAGCTATTACTAAAATTTGCTTGGTGGCTCATACTAAAAATTTTTAAGTTATACAAAAAATTCTTTTGTTCAATTTACAAAAGAAATGCTTGTTTCACTTGCAAAAAAAAAAAAAAAAAGTTTGTAATGGTTACTAAAAAATTCTGTGGAATAAAATTTACTAAAAAATTTTTAGTAACCTCTTGAATTTTTTTTTTTTTTTTACAGTGTAGGATATCGGGGGAAATGCAACATAAAAGTACCACTTGTTGAGCGATTTATACCAAAACATAAACAGCAATAATAGTTAACAAGTTGTATCTGTATCTGAAGTTTGATGAAAATCCGTGCATTAGTTATTGAGATAGAGCTGTTACGTAAACCATAAAGAATACAGCATAGCAGCGACAACCTGTTGAGCGATTTACACCATCAACTAATCAGCATCAATCTATATCAGGGGCTACCTGAATATACATTTTTATCAAATTCCTTGCATTAGTTATTGACATAGAGCTATTGCTAAAATCGTGGAAAATGCAGCACAGCAGAGCTACCTGTAGAGCGATTTACACCAAAATGTAACAACATCAGTTTATGTCAAGCTCTAACTTAACATGAAGTTTGATGAAAATCAGTGCATTGGTTATTGAGATAGAGCATAGATCGTAAAAAATGCAGCATAGCAGCGCCACCTGTTGAACGATTTACACCACAAACTAATCAGCATCAATTCATATCAGGGACTATCTGAACATAAATTTTTAATAAATTCCGTGCATTAATTCTAGAGATAGAGCTCCCACAAAATTTATGTCACACGCAGATAGAATATCAGACTCACAAACAGACATTTTGTAAAAACATTTTTTTTTTAATATCTGACCCTAAAACGTGTAAATCCGTCGAAAACCGGAATTCGGAAATTTTCACGAATCTACTACTTTCTTATAAAGATAGAAGAAAGTAAAAAAAGAAAAAAGAAAAAGAAAAAGGGTATAAAAAAACTGTTGCGGGTTTTCTTCCATTTAATTAAAAGCAACGAGATTTTCCCTTGTAACCCTTATTTAGTTACTTGCAAAATCAAAACAAACGAGGACCAAAACAGCTGGCTGAAAGAGGCCACAAAAACCTTTTCTGCCGCATCTCGCAAATGAAGGATGACGGATGAAGAGGTGCTATCGTAGTTTGATATCGAAAACCATTTTATTTATGGCATGAATGTAAGGTTGTGACCTCGAGAGAGAGAGATTACTTTGGGTGTAGCCGTTCTGGCGGGCACTATCAAAATATGATATCAGGAAATTTTGAAATTGCATATGCTAAATAAATTAATTAAGAAAAATGTAATTTAACAAATTACAACAACCATTTGGAAAACGATTTTTCAATGGCTAAAATTTAAGACTTACAAATAAATTTCATATTAAAAAAAAAAATTGGTTGCCTGTAAAGTCGGTATACGGGCGAAAGTTTTACGTGACAACGACTTTGAGTTGTAAAATAATTTTAATGTGAATATTCATTCGTATAGTAGGAAGAAGGATGAAATAATAGTAACAATTTAAAACATTTATTTATACAAAGAATTATATTTAAAACATTAATTTATACAAAGAATCTCGCACTGAATTTCATATTAACAAAATTTTATTTTTACCTTTACACATACATACGTATTTATATACAAATATACATACAATAACTTGCAATACACTGTGTTTGTTAAACACATTTTACTTCATGTTTATTGATGTCAAATGTTGAATTTTGTAAACAGCATATTAAAGAATTTTTCAATGAGCAGAATATAACTAAAGTAAAATGGCTTTCACTAATCACATATCATTAGTTTTCCATAATATACCACCGAATTACGAAATAAACTACACTTATTTTCTTTGTACTTTATACTAATAACTAATACATAACGTATTTCGTCTTAGTTTGATACTATCTAAAATTCCTATTAAGCACCGCCCCTTCCTTGCAGCGAATTCACATTCACGTTCAGAAAATGGTCCCACAAGTGACCGGAAAAAGTTAAGAGAAAAGTGAGCGCGTATCGTGAGCGGAGCGTAACGTAACGTAACGCAGTTTCTTGAAGTGTCTCCCGGCAAACCAATTTACAAGACGTTGTCACGTCAAAAAAATTAAATAAAAAAAATAATTGCTTACAATTAATTAGTTTAACCCCTTGCGGCGCGCTGGTTTCATAGATATACCACTTAATTTTAATTCCCAAATGTCACATTGGCATTAGAATTTTGTTTAAAAAAATTACGGTTTATTGAATGCGTGGAATACAGCGTTTTCTTATTTACAAATAAAGTTGTTTTCAAATTCCGGTGTCAGTCATTAATTTCGATACTTAAGCAATGAATTTGCCCTGCGCCGCAAAGGATTAACATTATATTGTTTCCTATTTCGTGATCGTCGTACACTTCGTAATCGGTGAGATCGATAATCAGATCACGTTTGTTTCCCTTAAAATATGATCTTTCATACGAATTTTTTTTTCCATATTTGATAATTTGCGTCTACCCATCTTGTAACTTTTTTACTTTCTCGTTCATTATTTATATTCTAGTTTATTTATGTACATTTTTTTGCCCTATTCAAATAAACTTCTTCTAAATGAAAATAATTTCGTAAAAAGTAAGTAAATAAATAAAATAATAATAATAATAATAATACGTGGCTTACATAATATACAGACTGTTATTATATACTCTGTTATTGTACGTGCCATGGATTCAACGTTAATATGCCTAGACCAATCATAAAAAATTTTTAAATGAAATTTCTGTTTTGCAATTTTCGGTACTGAAAAATTTTAAACTTCCAAACATCGCACATTTTCAATTTTTACATAGAATTTTTACACATTTTTAAGTAGAGAAAAAAATGCATTTTTTAATGAAATTTGTTTGAAATCCTTATCACAATTTGTTTTCAAATTATTATAATTTTTAAAGTTTTTATTACTTTTTTTGACACTGTGGCAACAATCACAGGACGAAAAATAAGTTGCGGAATTCAACAAATAAAAAGATTCAGATAAACTTCAGATTTCCCTATTCTCTACCGAGGACAACAACTATTTTCCAAATAGTTAAAAAGTTACGTCATTTAACCAAACGCGAAAATGGGCATTAACTGCAGCTCATGAGCAGAGATCTGGAAATGAAAAAAAGGTGTCATACTGAGAAAATAATTGTTTATAAAACAAATTATAATGAATTGAGCGAAAAATGAAATATCACCGCCCCTTATACATCCTTTCAAAAATCACCTCAACAAGTTTCCTGTTTTTATTCATAAAAATGAGTCTGAAAATGTCGAGCTCTTGAGGGCGGAAAAATATTTTTTCGAATACACCACATTACTGACTGAAAAAAGACCCGGATGATAATGTAAAGTCCATGAGGACGTTCTTTTCAAATATTTCTTCAAATTTTAATATTTTGACGTGATTTTTTTTTTTTTTTTTTTTCTTAACATAAAATAGCTGAGGACGATTTACAACCGGGCTAGTTTTTACTTTTTCGAATTTGGTTTCAGATTAAAAAAAAAAAAAAAATAAATAAATAAAAATAATAAATAATAACTTTCAGAACCGGTTTGAACCGGTTATGAAACTGAAACTATCCCAATATAAAAAGAATGTAACCAAAAAAGAAAAGGTAAAAACTAGCCCGGTTGTGTATAGTCCTCAACTATCCTATGCAAAAAAAAAAAAAAAAAAAAAAAAAAAAAAAAAAAAATCATGTAAAAATGTTAAAATTTGAGCGAGATATTTGAAAAGAACGCCCCCATAGACTTTACATTATCATCCGGGTCTTTTCCAATCAGTAGTGTGGGTTCTTGAGCCTCAAAATCAAAACAAAACTGAAAGACACGACAAAAATCTTTCTTGTCCACAACGATATGGAATCGAATGCAAGATGACGGATGAAGAGGGGGCTATCGTGAGTCGCAAAAGTGGGCATTTCGTGAAAACCTCTCTTGATTGGATTGTGATACGAGTAAGCAGCTTACGTCACATGATGATGACAGAGATATTTACGAGGAGTCTTAATTCGTAAGAGTATTTCCAAAAATGTTTTCATCCTTTTTTTTTTTTTTTTTTTTTTTGTCTTCCATAAAAGTGCGAGTTTGGAGCTTGATCAGATTTTTCTTTAACCTCTTGAGAGAACGGTGGGATAATTTTAATCAAGATTCACACCGGAAAATATTGGATAAATTTTATTTTTATAGCTTTGGTGGAAATGAATCGGTCATTTCCAAAACTACATAAGTCACAGAATCAGAACTTTTGAAATTTTTTTAAAAATTGAATTATTTACAAGTAAACGAATTTTTATGGATTTTTGGGGGGCTGATTATAGAGTTTGGACTTCAATGTTTGTAAATATCGAATACTTTTTTTTTTTATAATTTATGAATAAAATTATTAATATTAACAAAAAAGAAAAAAAAACATAATTGAAATGATGTAATACAATAGGTGTTCAGGGGAGGGGGGGGGGGGGTGATGAAGATCCATTTGATGAAAAATCCTTAATACTTTGATTATGTCATTTGGAAAGAATATACTTTATTATTTTTTCATAATCACAAGAGGTAAAAAAAAAGGGGGGGAAAGGTTAGTTAAATTTTAAATTTTGACTGCGTCTAAGAAATAAATAAAACTGTACATGTAAAGAGCATTGTTCCATTTAATTAACTGTTGTGATATTCATCCGTCTCCGCTATTTAGTTAACCCTTAGTTAAGCCTCAAAATCAAAACAAAACGGAAAGACACGACGAAAATCTCACTGTCCACAGCGATATGAACGCGAATGCAAGATGACGGATGAACAGGGGCTATCTATCGTAAGTTAGCGATATCGAAAAGCGTTTTATTTATGGCGTGAAAACAGTAACGGCTTGAGTGCAAGGTTGCGACCTCCTCCAGAGAGATTATTTCTGGAGTAGCCGTTCTGGCGGAAAATATCGGGTCGCAAAAGTGGGTATTGTGGTCGTGAAAACCTCTCTTGATTGGATTGTGATAGGAGTATGCAGCTTACGTCACACGATGATGATAGAGGTATTTACGAGGAGTCTTAATTCATAAGAAGTGTTACCAGAAATGTTTTTATCCTTTTTTTGTCTTCCATAAAAGTGCGAGTTTGGAGCTTGATCAGATGTTTCTTTAACCTCTTGAGAGAACGGTGGGATAGTTTTAATCAAGATTCGCATCGGAAAAAATTGAATAAATTTAACTTATAGAGCTTTGGTTGAAATGAATCGATCATTTCAATGACCACATGAGTCACAGAATCAGAACTTTTAATAAATTTTAAAATACAAAATTATTTACAAGTAAACGATTTTTGTTTTATTTTGTTTTATTTATTTATTTATTTATTTATTTATTTATTTATTTATTTTTTTTTTTTTTGGGGGGGGGGGGCTGAATTTATAGTTTCAACTTCAATGTTTGTAAATATCGAATATTTTTTTTTTTATAATTTATGAATAACAAATTTATTATTAAAAATAATAATATAAAAAAAACATAATTGAAATTGATCTAAAACAAGGGGAGGTCGGGGTAGGGAGGATGAAGATTCAACTGACGAAAAAGTCTTAATAATTTCTTTTAGTGTTTGATTATTTTATGTCACTTGAAAAGAATATATTTTATTACTTTTTCAAAATCACAAAAGGTGAAAAAGGGGGGGGATGTTAATTAAATTTGTAATTTTGGTTGCGTCTATGAAGCAAACAAAACCATTAATGCAATGAGCCTTGTTTCATTTAACCCGGGAGAACTCGCTATGAGAATTTTTCTCACGGTGCCCATTTCTTTTCTTTTACTTTACAGTCACAACAGTTTACTTTACAGTTATCAAATTTTTTGCTTGGCTTAGTATTTTTATTCAAAAAAAGAGGTAAAGTAATCGAAATCACATTTTGAAATTTTATTAAAATGAAAAATAGTCTTAAAAATAGCTTTAAAAAGGGTACGATGGAGAAAGAAAATCTCATGCGCGAGTTCTCGCGGGTTAATTAATTGCAGTGAAATTTATCCGTTTTCGCTATTTTTGTTAACTTTTAGTTAAAGGTGTATTCGAAAAAACGCTTTTCCACCTTCAACAGCTCGAAATTTTCCGATAAAATTTCAGACACATTTTTAAAGGTAGAAACATGAAACTTGATGCGGGGATTCTTGAAGGAACGTATGAGGTGCCGTGTGATGTCTTTTTAAGCTCAATTCATTAGAATTTCAATTATAAACAATTACTTTATCAGTATGACTCTTTTTTTCGTTCCCAGATCTTCCGCTTGGGAAAAATCGGTTCAAATTGCCGTTTTTGATTGCTTTTTTTGCAATATTTTGTACACTTATCAAAGAATTGACCTTTACGGCACCTTGTGTACTTTCCAAATAAGAGATTTTGAAAGTATGGTGTATTTGAGAGCAAAAATGAATTAAAAAATAAATCGGAAAATAAGCAGTTTGAATCGAAATACATCCTTAAGCCTCAAAATCAAAACAAAACTGAAAAACACGACGAAAATCTTCCTATCCTCATGATATGAACGTGAATGCAAGATGACGGATGAAGAGGGGCTATCGTAGTCAGCGATATCGAAAACCGTTTTATTTATGGCGTGAAAACAGTAACGGCTTGAGTGCAAGGTTGCGACCTCCTCAAGAAAGATTATTTTTGGAGTAGCCGTTCTGGCGGAAAACAGTGGGTCGCAAAAGTGGGCATTTCGTGAAAACCTCTCTTGATTGTATTGTGATACGAGTAAGCAGCTTACGTCACACGATGATGATAGAGGTATTTAAGAGGAGTCTTAATTCATAAGAGTATTACCAGAAATGTTTTTATCCCTTTTCTTTCTTTCTTTTTTCGTTTTTTTTGTTTTTTTTTTTCGTTTTCTATAAAAGTACGAGTTTGGAGCTTGATCAGACACTAGATTTTTCTTTAATCTCTTGAGAGAATGGTGGGATAATTTTAATCAAGATTCGCATTGGAAAATTACGAATAAATTTAACTTATATAGATTTACTGGGGAAAAAAGTTGTAAAATTGCTTTTCATTATTCTGAAAAATGTTTCAAAAATTTCAGTGTGAATTCAACATTATAGAAATACAAGTACAGTAAAACCTCCATAACGGACACTCCCGAATAGCGGACACCTCTATTTAACGGACAATTTTCGAATCCCCACTCCCAAAACTTAAAATTTTCTATGTTTAACCTCTGAAAAACGGACATTCCGAATAGCGGACACTATTTTCGGCGATAAAGAATGAAAGAGTATTTTTTAAAAGAGAAAAAAAATGGGAAAAAAGTTAAAAAGCGTCTAAATTTATTGGGAAAATATGTCACAAATTTTGTGATCACAGATAAATGTAGAGGATGAGCTGGGGAAAGCTTCTCTCCCCCCCCTAACCACGCCCAGTGTTTAATTCAAAAGGTTGCCCGGAAGGGACATCTCCCAGAGCATTCGAAATGTTCCCCCTGATGATTGAGATTTTATGTTTTTAATGCTCAAAAAGTGTAACACCCTCCCCCCCCTTTCCCGCCCGTAACTCTATAATGTCCAATAACGTCACATTAAAAAACAAATTACATGTAATCGCAAGCAAAAATAAGCTTTTGTAACAGTTTTTTTCATAAGAGTGTACTAGACAGTGGATGAAGATGTACACAATTTTATTTCAGTTTTATTGTTTAAAAAAATAATTTTAATTTCTGATTAATCATATAATAAAAGTTTTAGAACATATAAAAAACAATTAATGAAACATTAAGTATTTCTTAATGATTATTGAATCTTTGAGGTTTCCCAATAGCGGACACCTCCGAATAGCGGACAATTTCTGCGTTCCCGAGGTGTCCGTTATTTAGAGGTTTTACTGTAATAAAAGTTTTAGAACATATAAAAAACAATTAATGAAACATTAAGTATTTCTTAATGATTATTGAATCTTTGAGATTTCCCAATAGCGGACACCTCCGAATAGCGGACAATTTCTGCGTTCCCGAGGTGTCCGTTATTTAGAGGTTTTACTGTAATAAAAGTTTTAGAACATATAAAAAACAATTAATGAAACATTAAGTATTTCTTAATGATTATTGAATCTTTGAGATTTCCCAATAGCGGACACCTCCGAATAGCGGACAATTTCTGCGTTCCCGAGGTGTCCGTTATTTAGAGGTTTTACTGTAATAAAAGTTTTAGAACATATAAAAAACAATTAATGAAACATTAAGTATTTCTTAATGATTATTGAATCTTTGAGATTTCCCAATAGCGGACACCTCCGAATAGCGGACAATTTCTGCGTTCCCGAGGTGTCCGTTATTTAGAGGTTATACTGTACTTGTCCCTGAAAGGGTTGGGGGTTACTAAGGTGTTGGGTAAAGATTAATCGCAGTTAAGGAGACTCTTCATTCCCTTGGAAAAACCATCCCGTAATGTTAAATCTATGGGCTGGATGTTTTCGAATTTCTCGTTGGAACTTGGATATCTTTAAACGATTATTTTTGCATAATATGCTAAAGTCGATCTCTAATATGGCTATTTTTTAATTTTTCGATTTCAGTGCTTTAATAAAAATATTTTCACTTTCAGAATTGGTTTCGAAAGTGAAAGTACTCTTTAAAAAAATCTGCAGTCAAAATAAAAAAAATAGTTCCATACTCCATCGCGATGGTGTGTTTTAATCAAAAGACTTTTGGTCAACCTGATCTCTATTCTATTCTACCTTTTCAATGTAAAATTTATGAACCTGGAATGCATTCGTATTTTCAAAAAATTCCACCTAAATATTAAGATTTTAAATTTCATCTTCCCATATACTTCTTCTTAAAATCTGTCTCTTACTTCTTTGTTTGACAAACTATTTCTAAATTATATACTCAGTTACATTTTGTATGTTAAAAGCTTTCTCACTGGTCGCCAATTTAACTAAGATTTTAATCCGAGATATTTTGCGCTGCCCTGTATATCGTCTTCTGTGGCATTTATGCACAGCAAGTTATAGGCAAAATATTTTGTGATTTAAAAACGTGTATCACAACTTTCTTTCTTTTATTTTTGTCAGAATTGTTCCGAAATTTATATACATATAATCCCATTCGTTTGATACTTGCTTTCTTAGAGACCCATCTATCCATCAGTGACGCTTTAAATTTTTCTTCCATCGTGCTTGTTTCTAATCTTTTAATTAGCTTATGTATTTATACAGGGATGAGAGCGCTCCGACCCAAATGACCGATTACTACCACAAAATTTTATTAAAATTTCTGGCATTATTTAATGTCAGAATTTCTGAGTTGTTATAAACCAAAGTATACTTTTAAAATTTATTGGTAGTAATCGGTCATTTGGGTCGGAACACTCTCATGCCTGAATAATAAAATAAACTACAAGGTGTAGTAAAAAAGGTTTCATTTTGGAACTTTTTTACTTTCTTGTTTATTAACAACGACATTTTTTCCTACTCAAAAAAAAAAAAAAAAAAAAAAAAAAAAAAACTCTTTTAAATGTAAAGAATTTCGTACAATACTAAACAAGAAACATCATTTTTATAATGATCAAAATAAGGCTTACGTAATAACAGAGTCATTTATCACGTACACCACGGATTAAACATTACTATTCCTAGACCAATCATAAACAAATTTTGAAAGAAATTTCAGTTTTACAATTTTCGGTATGCAAATTTTTAAACATCAATGCATCGCAAATTTTCAATTTTTACACCGTAGTATAGGTAATTTTTTTTTTAAATAAAATTTGTTTGAAAGCTGTATCTCAATTTGTTTTTAGCTCACAGGCTATCATAGCCTGAGAGCTTATGTGCCCGTCCGTTCGGTATGTACGTGCGTTCGTGCGTAACGCGATAACTCATGATAAAAATATCGGATCCACTTGAAATTTTGTATATAGGTATATCCTGATAAGGCGCTTCCCTGATTAGTTTTTGGAGTTCATTCGATATGTATAAGAGGAGGAACGGGGGGCTCATGCCCCCCCCCCTTAATGGATATAAATGGGTTTTTCATGCAGAATTAACAGTTTTTGTCCAAAATTTAGATATAGGATCATTCTGATGAGGCGATTCCGTGACTGTTATTATGTGTTCATTGAATAAGTATAAACAGGGGGAACGGGGGGCTCATGCCCCCCCCCACCCTTAATTGATATAAACGGGATTTTCATGCAGAATTAACAGTTTTCGTTCAAAATTTAGATATAGGATCATTCGAATGAGGCGATACCGTGGCTGTTATTAGGTGTTCATTGAATAAGTATAAACAGGGGGAACGGGGGGCTCATGCCCCCCCCCCCTTAATTGATATAAACGGTATTTTCATGCAGAATTAACAGTTTTCGTTCAAAATTTAGATATAGGATCATTCGGATGAGGCGATACCGTGGCTGTTATTAGGTGTTCATTGAATAAGTATAAACAGGGGAACGGGGGACTCATGCCCCTCCCCTTAACTTGCATAAATGGATTTTTCAATCAGAATTGTCAGATTTCGTTCAAATCTCTGAATAGTTTTGGAAGTTTAATGGTTAAGTATAAAAGAGGGGAATAACTCCTCTTAAATTATATAAATGCTAAATGGGTTTTTATTAAGAATTATCCGATTTGCTCTGAATTTCGGATATAGATTTTTTAATATGATAAAGCATGTACTTGATAGTTTAGGAAGTTCAATGATTAAGTATAAAAAAGGAGAAAGGGGAGAGCTGTTTCCCCTTCTTAATTTTTTTTTTTTTTTTTTGAACGGAATTAACAAGAATACAAGGCTGTAATGTACAATTAGTATGCGTAGCCTGTGAGCTCAATGCCATCAGTTTAACTGGGCAATATTCTTTTTATTTAATTATTAATTGTTTTGTAGTTTTTTAGCTCACAGGCTATCAAAGCCTGAGAGCTTATGTGCCCGTCCATTCTGTATGTATGTATGTTTGTGCGTACATGCCGTGATAACTCTTGATAAAAATATCTGATTCATTTGAAATTTTGGATATAGGTTTATTATGATAAGGCGTTTCCCTGATTAGTTATGAGAGTAAATGTTCGATAAGTATAAGAAGCGGAACGGGGACTAATGCCCCTCCCCTTAATTTATGTAAATGTGTTTTTCGTGCAGAATTATCAGATTTCGTTCAAGTCTTATATATAGGATCATACTGATGAGGCTCCTCCTTGATTAGTATTGGGTGTTCATTGTATAAGTATTAAGGAGGGGAACGGGGGCTATTTCCTTCATTAATATGTTTTTTGAAGAGCATTATTACATACGGCTGTAATATGCAATTAGTGTGCATAGCCTGTGAGCTCTCTGCCATCAGTTTAACTGGGCATCATTCTTTTTATTATACTTTATTTTTGTCATCGTAGCAACAAAGGTATTCCATTTCTGGACATTAAACAAGGACCAATCAGAAAACGAATAAAATCCGGACATTACTTCAGATATGCTTGATATATCTCAATTCTCGACCGATAGAAACAACAATTTTCCAAATGGTTAACAAAAGGAGAAGATATTTATTTTATTTTATTTATTTGGAGGGGGTATATGAGTCAATAGCAGCGAGGGTGCGTTCTCGAATGATTCAGTAGAGAAAAAGAAGTGATTACTCTAGAGCAATACAGTCGACTCTCGTTATTTCGAACTTGTCGGGACCACAAGAATTATTCGAATTATCCAGAGTTAGAATTATGGAAAGTATGAAATAAAAACATGCTTAATGTGGTACTATTACAAAGAAATTAATGTTATAGTGTTTTTAAAATTTATTTCGTCTTCTGTCGTTAGAATATGACTTAATGTTAAATTAAAAGATATAAATCAGGCATGAGAGTGTTCCAACCCAAATGACCGATTACTACCAATAAATTTTAAAAGTATACTTTGGTTTATAACAACTCAGAAATTTTGTCATTAAATAATGCCAGAAATTTTAATAAAATTTTGTGGTAGTAATCGGTCATTTGGGTCAGAGCGCTCTCATCCCTGATTATTATTTTTTTATAAAATAGAATTTATTTATAAGTTTTCTTAAATTTTAGTCTTTGAAAAAATCATTTTTAAAATGGTTATTGCGATTTGTTCAATTACATTTCTTTCTTTCTTTTTTCTTGACAACACAGAGTATAAGTTAAAAGAAGAAAGATTTGGAAAATATTTTTCGCTTGCTTAAATTCTAAATTGTTAAAAATAAGCAAATAAATAATATTATTTATGGATGTTTTTGTATTTATTTATTTATTTTGTTAATTTGCAACCTTTATCGGAGTCGGAAAACGCAAGAATTTAAGATTTATACCAATATGGAAAAGAATAGTAAATTATTATTGTGTTCTACCACAGATGGCAGCACCAAGCATATAAGAGGAACTTACAAATCGAGTACAAGTATGCTCAAACTTTGTTATACTAATTTTTTTTTATTGACAGATTTAAGAAATGATAGAATAATCATAATTAGCAAGCATTTAAAACTGACATTAATTTTAATTTTTGATAGTTGAAAAATAAACAAAATATTTCTTCAAAGCTGAGTTATATTTAATTTTCTCCGCTCAACAAGCTCAAAACGTTTTGACACATTTACAAATTCGTTTTTTAACAGAAAGATATAACATTGAAAAGCCTGACTGTGGAAGCAATTTCAAATCGAACTTAGTTTTCTATTTTATGATCAATAAATTACCTATCAAGTTCTAAGCTATTTCGATCACATGATCACCCGTTTTTATCCTGCTTTTCAACCGATTTTTCTGCTTTCGTCCAGAAATGTGTTCAAAAATGTCAACTTTGAAGGCTTGTTATGAAAGCTCTATTGTGTTTTTTTAAAAACAAAAAATTGAGTGCAGTTAGACACTTTCTGAATAACAACACCTGCTAGTTTCATGCATTTCCGATTAAAAAGTAAATGAAAACTTATGTCACAAAGTTACCCTTTTTGATTTAAGAACAACCTTAAGTGTTTAATTTACTTCAAGATTTTTTAAATATTATTAAAAACAAAGCACGCTTTTTTTGTAATTTTAATTCATTTTATTTACCATTTTTATGAATTAATAGTCGTAGAAATTATAAAAGAATTCTGTTATTTCTGATCAATTCAGTGATATAAGTGCGTAGATTTCGGTTAAATAACTGTTAAATTTCTGTTTTATTTTATATTATTTAATTGTTTTATATTGTTGATGAAATTTTAACCTCGTTATGGAATAGCAGCCGGAAACAAATAATGAATTATTTATATTAACTTAAGTGCAACAGCCAATGAATTTATCTTTCCTAATCGTCTGCAAGCGAAGGAGAAAAATTAAATTATAATAATAATAATAAACATACTTTTAAATTATTAAAAAAAAACCCCATAAAAATGAGTAAATATTGCGATACAATTTTAAAACAAATTGAAATACAGCTTTGAAGCAAACTGCATTTATAAGTAAATTTTTTTTCTCTATTCGAAGATGTATCAATAGGATTATCCATTTCATCAATAATATAAAACAATTAAATAATATAAAATAAAACAGAAATTTAACAGCTATTTAATCGAAAGCTATGCACTTCTATAATTGAAATGATCAGAAATAAACGAATTCATTTATATTTATAATTTCTACGACTTAATTTCAAATATTCATAAAAATGATAAATAAAATGTATGTAAAAATGTATATAGTATATGTAGGTATGTTATGTATGTAAAAATGTATATAGTATATGTAGGTATGTTATGTATGTAAAAATGTATATAGTATATGTAGGTATGTTATGTATGTAAAAATGTATATAGCATATGCAGGTCATTGACTTTCTAATATAAGTTTCTTATGTCATTGATGTAGGTTTACTGCAACTAAAATTTCTACTGGTAAATGTACTTCATATGTTTAGTGCTGCCATCTATTGCAAAATAACCTCATTGTTTTTTATTTCGAAGTCGAATTTTGTACAACTTGTATTGATAGATATTTAAACAAGAAATATAATTTCTTCAGACGTTTGTATGGGTGTAAATAACAAAATATCTATTTTGAGCTGATTTTTAGGGACGTGAAAGAGGACTATATTGGATTGATATTTATTTCTACATAAAAAAGGTACTTAAATACAAACATTTCTCTTGAAACAGTTTTAAAGTATTACAGTAAAACCTCTAAATAACGGACAGAACGGGAGCGCTGAAACTGTCCGCTATTTGGAGGTGTCCGCTATTGGGAAAACCTCGGAGATTTAAAAATTGATAAGAAATGCGTATGTTTCCTTATTTGACTCATATATGTCCTAAGTATATGACCGTAAAAATATATCGTCTATTGTATAATTAATCAGAAATTAATTTTTTAAGCAATAATACTGAAATAGAATTGTGCATACCTTTATCCATTGTTTATATCACATTCTTACGAAAGAAATATGTTACAAAAGTTTGCTTTTGAATGCGATTACATGTAATTTGCTTTTCAGTGTGAAGTTTTAGTCACAATGTGAAATCAATAATCAATATTTGAGAAATCAATATTTTAATCCTTCTAAATCATCTTTTTTTTCTTATAAAAAATTGTATAACTGCTCATCATATTTTATCGCTTCGCAAAAGCATAAAATCTCAAACTTTCGGTGAGGGAGGAGGGATTCTGGAAAGGGCATTTTCTCCCAACTCACCCCCAGAATTCAATACAGGCCACGGGAAGAATTTTTTCCCCCCAGCCTATCCCTAAATTTATCTGTGATCACAAAATTTGTGACACTTTATCGTGATAAACTTAAAGGTTTTTTTTTTTTTTTTTTTTTTTTTTTTTTTTTTTTTTTTAATTTTCCCTTTTGTTTCACATTAAAAAAATAATTCTCAACCTTCATCGTCAAAATTACTGTCCGCTATTCGGAATGTCCGTTATTCAGAGGTTAAACATGCAAAAATTTAGGTTTTGAGAATGGGGATTGGAATACTGTCCGTTAAATAGAGGTGTCCGCGGGAGTGTTCGTTATGGAGGTTTTACTGTATTAAGAATTTTTTATTGCACACTCTCGGGCTCGGACTCCGGCGAGTTACTTTACATTTTCAGGTTTCCCCCCCCCCCCCAAAAAAAAAGAAAAGAAAATTCTAGCTTATGTTTATTATTTAACTATTTTCTCGCTGGATTATTAATACTTTCTTATATGCTTTCCTTTAACTTATAATTGTGCTTGTATATTTGTATGTGTAGTTTTATTACACTTTTTTCAACCACTTCCTGAGAGCTTCCTTTCTGAGAGCAATAGGTAAATTGGACATTGATTTTGAAAAATTGGATCTCTATGGGGGCAACGGGGCGAATTTAAAATAATCACCATATCTCCGTAAATTATTGAAAATTAAATATTTAAACTTGACATGACTAGCCTATAGTATTACTAAAACAATAAATAAACATATGTTTCTAAAATTTAAAAATTCGAACCCTAAGAGGGGGGGGGGGGTGGCTCCTGCCACCAAATACCCTCCATTTTGGAAAGACAGCAATTATAGTTTGATTTCACGTGGAAAAATCAGTATTAGCCTCAACAATATGTATTTGATGAAAAGTACTTATAACAGGTTTATCACAGTTGCTTGAAATTTTAGACAACTTGGCGAAATATCGCCAAACTTAGTAGCGCATTTCTAGAAAGAAAATTATTTTTTAAATTTTAGTGAACTTTAATGAAAACAATTTTATTTGTAATTTTACATTTATATAATGTTTAATTTGTAAAGCTGAGTTTAAAGAAAGTATATTACCTTTTTCATATTTTGATGGTGTAATATGATAAAAAATATTCTACATACCTTTATATAAACATATAATAAAACAATGTAATCTTCAATAGAAATTGCCATAAAACTTACCTAAAAGACAAAAGACAACCAAATTAGATAATTGAAACAAACAGAGAACAAAATTAAAATGCAATTACACAGATAAGCATAATCACTTTATAATACTTAAAATAAATTTTGAAAGCTTTATTAGCAAAATAAGTATTAGTATAGTCACATTCTAAGAAAAAAATTTAAAAAAAAAAAAAAAAAAAAAAAAAAAGGTCAAAAAACATAAAAAGTTGAAGCAACAAGCTGCCTGTGATTACAAGAGATTTTTTTTTCTTCTGTTTGATGAAAGAGGATAGGTTCGACCTGGATTCGTTACACTGTGTTTTATTATATAGGGATTTATTTGAAATAAAACCAATAAGAGCATATGGGTGAGCTTGTAATATTTTGAAAAAAAAAAAAAAAAAAAAAAAAAAAAAAATCGATAGATTTAAAACTTTTTTGTTAAAACAAAGCAAAATCATGAATTATTAAATGTATTATTTTAACCCTTTCGTGTCTGATTTTTTTTTTTTTTTTTTTTTTTTTTTTTTAGAAAAAATTACTTTTACGTTAATAACATTAACACTAACTATCCAAATAGATTAATCAGTGTTTAATGATTGTTTAATTGTCTAAAAGATAACGAAGTTGTTGTTTTGTGTACTATTCAATTAATATTCATACGACAACAAGCTAAGGAAGAAGTTTTGGAGATGTTTGGAAAATACTGTATTACAATAATATTTAACTTACAATACAAATTTCTAATAGTTTTTGTACTTTATTACACATGATTCTTTCAGGAAAGTTACATTTATTTTGAATTTACAGGGTGAAAAATATGTTTAAAACAAAAGAATCGCAAACGGCGCAAAGAAAATGAAGCAAATAGTAATAATTATTATTATTACTAAATGCCTAAACATAAATGATGTCATATGGTAAATGCATAGACATATATTAACATAATTACATGTAAATTGTAGCAAAAGTATTTGTTAAAACAAAATAATACTCCATAAAAAGACATGCACTATTAATAGTACACCAGACCCGAAGGGGTTAAAGGGAGGGGAGAGGATATTATTACTTAAATTTTCAGTGTTACCTTGAAATTTATGTACCTCAGTATGTTTTTTAATCTACTGCGTAGATTATTCAATTTTAGGGGACGAGTGACCAGTACATGTGCTTCTTAACCCTTTCCGGCACACCGTGCCCGGTCGCATTTTCAGAAAGAATCACGTTTTGAGCACCAGCCTTGGCGAGTTGGCGAAAGTGAGAACGTTCAGCTAGCTGCATCGCCAAATGCCAATCGTCGTTTTGTTTTGATTTTCAAATCCGAAATCATTTTAATCTGAAAAAGCTCTTTGTTTTAAACTATGTTTTAATTGTAAACAACGGTGAATAGCATTTCCTCATATTATATTCTTTGCTTCATAACATTTACGGAAAAACAAATGAACAATAAGCACGATATCTTTGCAGAAGGAAGGGTTGCTATTCGTTAGGCGTTTGACGTCACGAACAAGAAAGGGTGCATAGCATTGACTTCATCTCCGCGCCAATCGTTGTTCTGGCGATAAGGTGCTCAAAACGTGATTCTTTCTGAAAATGCTTCCGGCACACTGTGCCCGGGCTGGGGTACATAATTTTAATTCCAAAATTGCAAAGGGCACCAATAATATTTTAATAAAATTTTGCTTTTCCAATAAAAGCTTAAATTAAGGACTTCAAAATATCTAAAAAAAATGCGTTTTTGAATTCTGGTGTCAGTCGATAATTTCTCATTTCACTAACAGATTTTGCCCGTGCCGGAAAGGGTTAAGGAACTCACAATTCTTGATTATTCTCACCAATAAGTTTTTATTATAAATTTTGTCTTATTTAATTCAAGCATTTATTTCGATTTAATAAAGCAAAAATTTTTGATTTGAAACAAGGGGTCTTTCAAGTATTATATAAGCATATTTTAGTCATTTTTTACCCCTACCTCCCCCTTGTAAGGAAAAATAAGCAAATGCAAGACCTCCCCCCCCCCTCTCGCTTACGTAAAATTTTATGACATTCAAAATCCACACTGTCATAAAAATATACAATTAGTCATAAATTACATTATTAATTCAGCAAATTTACTTAAAAAGAGATATAGAGGTTGTTTTATCTGATAAAAACAAAATTGGTTTAATATATTGTTATTCATTGCATTAAAAAATTCATAGAATGCAAAACAGTTTTTGATATATTACTATTTATCGCACTGAACAACTACAAAAACAAAAACAAAAAAGGTTTTATGAAATGGAACAGACGTGAACTTATTTGGGATCATAACTAAAAATTTTGACAAGAATCATAAGGGATATTATGTGTTTGCATGGCGTTCACATTTCTAGTCTGATGTCTAAGATCCTCACGATTCTGCATTGTCTATTATTATGTCTTCAATGTAGTGATGGGCTGGAATGTTCCCCATTTTCAGTCCTTGTTTACTCCATCATTTTTTCTCAAGTTATTCAACATCCTTTGAACGCTAATTCAAATCATTCATTTTTGCCTCTTGTCATTAAAGTATAAGAGCTTCGTTTTCTAATGCTCACGTAAAAATTCTCGTACCCCCCCCCCCCCCCTTGTCAGTAAAAAAATAGCATAAAATGGAACCGTCCCTTCCCCTTCCCTCCTTTATGCTTACGTAATACTTGAACTGCCCGAAACGGTGACAGCATATTTAAAATTCTGTAAGAGACACTCGTCCCGAAGGTGTTAAGACAATTTTCTTTGTTACCTGTAAAAGTACTTTTTCAACAAGGACACGTTTATTAAGGTAAAATAACCTTTTAGAAACAGGTCGCGCAACAATCTTATCAATGTTTTTTCTTTATTGCCAATTTTTTATACTTAAAGAAGAAGCAATGATGGTTGAGCGTTGAATATTTGAAAAAAACTTTTTTATGAAAGTTTTTTATTAGCTTATTATTATTATTTTTTTAATGAAAAGGATAAGCAATGGTTGTTAAACGTATAATATTTCGAAAAACTTTTTTGAGGCAGTTTTTAAAATATATATTTTTTAAATACATACATACCTATTTTTAACACGTTCGCTGCCGCTCACGCAAAAGCGCGTGATATGGCGCCAACGTTAAGGGGCCACTCACGCGCCAGCGCGTGATGTGGGATGATGTCCAATAGCCAGTCACGCGCTGGCGCGGGAAAATCCTTCACCGATTCTTTGCTATAAAAAATAAATCGGCTTCTGGCAGAAACCCACTTCTACAGTGCGGCATTAACTATCATCACATCTTCATGTAAGCGGCAGAGAACGTGTTAATCACTTAACTGATTCTTTCTTTTACGTACAATAAATTGAAAATATGAGATAAACACCAAGTAGTAGTAGAAACAAAATTATTTTTATGCGGAAATAATTTATTTATTAATTATCACTGTGGTCATTGTTCATTAAAGAATGTCACCGTTAGTTATAAACGAAGCTAGTCGGCTTGTTATTAAAATATTTAATTTTTTTATATGTACTGTAATAATAATGTTTAGCATATAAATATTTATTTTATTTTAATGAATAAATTACCATTATTTTTATCGAAATTTCATTAAAATCTCTTTAAATGAATATGCCCTAAAATATGCACCATATGGAATATTTGACAAAATTTGAAATTGGTTTAGAAGAATATTTAAATTCATATCAGCGTTATTGGATTTCAACGTAGATATGGGAAGTGATAATTTTATTTATTGAAATAGCAATCACCTAAAACGTTTATTTGAATGTTTATCCACATAAGCTTAAATTTAGGCCATTGAACTGTCACAAGGCACTAAAGTGCTTTAGTACTAAATTTCAAACACAAAACTTTTTAAATGGAACTTCAACTTTCAATAAGAATTTATCTCTTTCCAAACTATTCTGAAAGAGATCCATCAGAGATGTTTGCATTTAGTTTATTCAGAGCATTTAATTTATTCTAATACAAACTCTGAAGACTTAAACTGCCGTGGCGTTGCCAAACACCCTTCTAAAACTAAATTTTTCTTTCCACGAGCTTCAAAACCAACTTTTTAGGGAAAAGTTTCACAAAGTCGATGGCAACTTCAACTTACGTATGCAAATAATCCCTCTGGCGACGGTTTCAGAAGAAAAATGTGACTGCATAATGCAATAGGCTGCTAAGGGAAAAGCAAAGCTAGGGAAAAAGATAGAGATAGAAAAAAAAGGAAAAGAAAAGAAAGGAAAGTTCAAAAATTTTCCGTGATTTCCACTTTAATCGCGCAGTCAGCTAAAAATAAATAAATAAATAAAAAGTCTCGAAAATTCTTTCTACTTTTCGGGATATTCGAATGCAAATAATACCGCAGAAATAAGAAGACGGTACATGCTGAAGCAGATAAATGAGCCAATAAGGTAACCCTACCATAGTCAGAGTTTATTGGTTTTGGCGAGATTGGTTTCGGTTCTGTCTCCAGCAGCTTGCGAATCGAGGGAATTTAGTTTTATTAACCCCCTAGCCTTTCCCCATAGTATGGTTACATTCCTTTTTGAAAAAGCAAAATCAAAAATTCAAGCCCAGCTTTTATCTTGTAAATATTCTTCGGGTCCCAAAAGTGATTTTGCCAAGATATTTTTTTCCTCTTCTTACCTCTCTTTTTAACTTGAAATATGAGTCCGGAAAAGTCCATAAAAGCATCGGGATTGTGAAAATAAATTTTGAAGCTCAAACACGTATCTTGTTTGTAAAAAGAAAATAGCAAAAAAGGGGGGAAAGGAACAAAATCGTCTGCTAGTAGCTGCTGATTTTGTGAGCATGGAATATATAAGGTTTTTCTTTTGTTAACACTTGAAATCTATGAACGATTCTTTTTTTTTTTTTTTTTTCGACGATTCCATTAAAGTTTTGAAATAGATCAGCCTGCGCCATTGCTGACGAAATTTATCTTTCATGATTCATTGTGCCACGCTTGGAATATAAAATCATTTTCCGTTCTGAAAGATAACGTTGCCAAATTGTAAATGAAATGAATTATTATTCTGTTTAATACTCAAAGGAGTTTAAATATTTTGAAATACTGACGATAATTTCCATTTTTAAAGTAGATAAATAAATGCTGGTGTATTTTGTATTCAAAACTTAAACAAATTTGTTTTGATGTCAGTCTTTCATATAGAAAATAAAATAAATCTTTTTTTATTTGTTTCAGAAAATAACATATACGTAGATGACGATGGCAAAAATACAAGATAGAAAATATGAAAAAAATCGTCTGCTAGCAGTCAAAGTAGCTCATAGGAGTTTAAATATTCTGAAAAACTGATGATTGTTTTTAAAGTAAGAAAAATATAGATGTGTTTTGTATTTCAAAACATAATATTTTTTAATGTCAATCTTTTATACAGAAAATATAGTACTAATAATTTGTTATTTATTTTAGAAAACAACATTGAGATAACCGTGATAGAAAAATATGGAAGAGAAATGTAAACAAAATCGTCTGCCAGTAACAGTTTAAGGTTTATTTTACAGTGAGGATGGACAATACAATATTTATATTTTGTTAGCATTTAAACTTTACCATGGCCAACGGCCAACTAGATCTAGACGGCCCATCTATTTGAGATTAATGTATGAAGCCTCCAAACAGAGGACTCTGATATCCTGCCCAGGTTATTCTGACCAATCGTGCAAATCCTGAACCAAAACAATGACCATGTGCACATAACAGAAATTAGGTTATTCAATGTTAATTTGGACAGGGTTTGTTCCACGTGGTCCAATGAAATGGTTCAGGGTTTGAAGCTGAATCCAGCTTAACTTTTTCGGTGGTTTTTAGCGAAATGCGCAGGCCGTTATATATCTAGTTGGCCATAACTTTACAAATGATTTTTTTTTTTTGGATTTTTTTATTATATTTTAAAAATGGATTAGCCTGTGGTTTATGTGCATGATTACTTTCAAATATAAATAGATATTACAAGTATTCGTTATTTAATAATTTTTTGTGAAAATTTACTTACAGGTAAATAATTTATTTTAAATCTGTTTTAAGTTACAAAGACTTTCTTTTTAATTCTTTAAAAAATAATTTACGCATGACAGAATTAAATATTTTATCTGTACAGATAATTTAATCTTAAAATACTATAAATAAACTCAACCAATTTGTTAACATTAAAATAAAAAAGGATCCGAATACTATAATAATAAATGTAGAGCCCTTTCTCTATTGCCACAAATAATATTCCACAATACAGAAACTTGCCTAATGCTTATATCGCTGCCAAATTCCGATATTCAAATTTTGACTCGAAATTCCATTGTCTTTATGCAAAAGGCAGAAAACATAACACAGCACAATCATTATATTCGCTCCCTTGACACTGCATTGCATTAAATCAGTATGGCAGGCGAGAGAACATTACAAGGCTATTTCCCGCTAATCTCCTTCCAGCGATATGTAGATGAGAGAACAGAGATGAGTAATCACAGTCCTGCTTCCAACTTAAAAAGAGAAAAATGAGAGAATTTTTTTCTAAAAAAAGCAAACGATCAGAATACAGTGCAAGAATTTTCTCCAAACGGACTTGAATGTCAGTAAAATGCCGATAGATGATTCCTTGACGTGAACGAAAAGTAAACAAATGGAAATTGTATTGTGGGTGTCATTTCGGTTACAGTCAGTGGCTTTGAAGATTGACGGTAAAATGAGAATTGTAAATTCAAGAAGAGGAAAAAGAAGTTTATGAAGAGTCAGATAGTTTTGAAGTTCCGAAAAGTTTTCGGAAATGGTGTTTTATCTTCTGCAAGCTCAGAATTTTGAAACCTATAAGAGTTACCAAAATATTGTAAGCAAGTTTAAATGTTTTCTATTCTTTCTAATTTTCGTTCCCTAAAATTTTAACATTTTTTTTTATGCATTTTAGTTTACGTATTTCCAAATGAATTTTATGATATTTCAAAGTTTTTCAAATTTGCAAAATCGTCTTCTAAAATTATTTTGAAAAATATTTCGCTTTTTAAAATTTTTATAGGGTTATATTTTATTTTAAAAACATTTTCTCGACGTTTCGAAGAGTAAAACAATAGGAATTCCACTCTTCATACTACCGAAACTTAACGAGTTAACATACTTTGAATTTTATGATATTTGGAATCTTTTCGGATTTGCAAAATCGTCTGTGCAATTTTTTTTTTTTTATCTGACGGCTATTAATAATGAGTTTCATCTTGTCAATAGACTGTTGAGCGTCACTGTATATTCTACTGCATTTCGCTAAGAATCTTCGAAAATGATTATGAATTATTGATTCCATCCTAAATCTCCGATTTTCATACGAAACTTCTAATCCAATTAATATTCATAATCTACACTGCAAAAAATAACTGTTGATTTTACAGTGTAATACTCGCAGCTGGGGCGCCAGTTATACCAGCGATGCCAAAAGATGGCAGCACCAAACTACGTCACATCCTCAATTTCGATATGTGCCAGAAGGGGAGAAAAAGGTATCTCCAAAAGCCTATACCCATGATAATTGCTAAGACCGATCACAAGACTTTCAGAAACACTTTATTTAACGAACGCGTACACTGCGACTGCATACACTCGGTGGATCTTTGGTGGTGCCGAGCATCGAACCCGAGACCTTTCAGTCTGGAGTTCTGTGATTGACGGATTTCTATGACGATGCTATGATCACTATGCTACCACAGCCTGCAAATTGATGCAAATTAGCGATTCCAACCCAAATCTCCAATTTATACACGACATTCTTATTTCCAATCCAATTAACTTATTTACAAATTTATACACAACTTCCTAACTAATTACGTAAAATGTTCACGAATCAACCTATCTCCTTTATTGTTAACCTCTTTACGACAAGCGTCTTTTACAGTAATCTTTTTTGACCGATTTTTCAAAACAGAAATATTTGCCTAATTGAATCGGTTAAGTGCGCTGAATCAGTGTTTAATTCAGACACTTTTCTCCGGAAGGATTTCTGTAGTTCCGGGAGGGATGTCCTCCTCTGAGCCACCCCCTGAAATAAACACTACTCTGAATGAATAAGGCAAAATTTACAAAAAAAAAAAAAAAAATACTGGTAAGTATAATCAAGGATTATCAGCACTTCATGCATTACGTATATATGACGCTCATCTCGAAGGAGTTAACTTCTGCCTGCTATAATCTAACGCTGAACAATATTCAAATTTTGTTCGCAAATTCAGTTTTTGTTACGGGTGATAATAACAAATTTCATCTTGTCAAAATACTTTTGAGCGCCACTGTACATTCCACCGCCTTTCACTAAGAATCTTCACAAACGGTTATGAATGAGCGATTCCAACCAAATTTCCAATTCTTACCCAAAACTTCTAATCCAATTAATATTTATAACATACTTACAACTCTTATACACCCTCCCAAACTAAATTATTTAAAACGTCCAAGAACCCTCCCCTTTCCCCTACTACACCAAAAGCTTTACAGAAAATCAAGAAAAATCACCTGCACGTGACTCAACGTACACAGGAGCCTTACTCACTTCCTTTACCCTCCTTAACACCCCTAGGGATTCTTCAGCAGGAACGGTAATGACCCCATCTCAACCCCTCTTTGCAGACGATACAAGCATCTAACCCTCCCCCACAATATACTCTTTATTCATAATTACAGAGGCTGCTATAAGGGCTACCGATATCAGTGCGTAGCTTTTCATAATTTTTTTTTTCTTCTCGTTTCTTCTAAACGAGATCTGAAAAATTAAAGGGGTGGGATTTTTTGAAGTAATTTAATGGAGTTAATGATGATAGGTGCAAGGTAACCTTCTTCGATTGCCTGGAGGGAAAAAGACTGACTGCACGTGATTATAATCAGTATTGCTAAAATAGCGTTTTACGCACAATTAAAAGCCCCGCATACGCTGGCGTATCTATCATTTTGCTGCGATGCTATCTTTTGTATTCGTGCTGTTTAAATGTACCACAAAAAGCTTTCAGAAAACATATAAACTGGAAGCTACAGCTCTCTACCCTACGGCTGTCGTTTTAGAATACAGCATTGACTGTATTTGCAGTTATTACGAACGCTTGCAGAGTGTTATCGAATTATTGATATCGATTCGAATTATTTTCGATTACTGAGAACTATTAGAGGTCTTCCCTGATTATAATCAATGTTATTAAAATGCCGTTTTGGGGTCATTCAAGTATTACGAAATCAGTTGGGGGGGGGGGGGGGAATCCCAGCGTCTGCTTATTTTTGCGGAACAGAGTGGAGGGTGTCACGAGAATTCTTACATAAGCATTAGACAGCAAAGAAACTATAGTTTAAAACAAAAAACAAAAAAGCATGGTTTGAATGAGCATTCTGTGCATGTTCAATAAATTGGGAGAAAATATATGGTGTAAGCTAGGACTGGAAACGAGAAACATTCCAGCTCATCATCACATTGAAAACTTAATAATAAACGATGCAGATATAAGGATTCAAAGATCTTGGACACCAGAGTAGAGTTGTGAATGCAAAGACTTAATATTCCTATGACTCTTGTTAAAATTTTTAGTTATGTACCTAAATAAGTTTCGGGTTTTTGAATTTCGTAATTTTTTAAAAACTTTATAATAACAATAAGTAACAATGTATTAAACCGATTTTGTTTTCCTTCGATACCATAACCTCTATATGTCTATATAAATTTGCTGAAATAGTAATGTAATTTATCGCTAACTGCAATTTTTTATGGTAAACAGTGTTGCTGTTGAAATGTCATATAAAATCTTACAGAGGAAGGTGGAAGGGTCTAGCCTTTGCTTATTTTACATTACAAAAGTCGAACGGAGGGTACAAATGGCTGAAAATATGCTCATGTAATATTTGAACGTCCCCTTTAGCAAATAGTTAAAAGTCCAGTATACACAGACGTATATCATTTTACAGCGATTCTATCTTTTGTAATCGCGCACGCGCTGCTTAAATGTTACTTAAAGAGCATTCAGATTCAGAAAGCATATAAATTGGAAGGTTACAGCTCTTAAGCCCGTAGCTAAAAGTTTTAGAATATAGCATTAAGTGTATTTACAATTTTCAAATTCTAATCAATTTTCATAAAACTATGTTTTAGCAGACAACTGAAAGCCGAAAGGGGAGGATTCAAAATTTCCCAACTTGAAACAAATCGCCTTATTTTTCAAGTGGAATGATACACGCAATGTGTGATATGTAGTGATCATAATGTAGTCAGCAAAACAATAAAAGTTTCATACTTTTTCTCAGTTTTAAACAAGAAAATGTCTTTCAAAAATCTAGAACTTCCCAACTTAAATCTCAAATTTCCCAAGTTTAGATATATTGGGAGGGGGGGGGGGACTCCCTGCGTAATACTTAGAGGTACGGAAGGCCCGATAAGGGGGCTCCTTATCAAAGGGGGCAAATTGCATTTTTATTTACTAAATCTATTTTTCGTATTCTTAAATAATTTGAAATTTTATCTTCAAAGTTTTGAATAAATAACACTTTTAATATTAAACTAAAACTAACTACCTACAAACATTTGAAAAAGTATTTTACTATATGTATAAAAAAAAGTAACCCATTAATTTTGAAAATGACAAATATGAACTACAGTCGAGAATACTTGAACGTCAAAATATCTTTTGTGATTTGCAAATTGCCACATAGCTAGAAAAAAGTTTCATAAAGAAAAATAAAAAAAAAATGCATTTTTTAAATATGATTGGATGTGTTTTTTTTCTGAAAATTAATTTTGAAAAGTAAAACTGTGAGGGTCTTTTTTGTGTTTCAGTGGGCTTCAAGGGCCTATTCCATAAACAAGCCCAGCCCTGACGTGTATAATTTACCAACAACCGATCATTACATCGGTACCAAATGAAAATACTTTGATTCGGACATGGAATTTTTTCATAAAATAGTTAAAATATAAATCACACAGAAATGAGTTAAAAAGTAGGTTAAAAAATTAATTGTTTTAAATAAAAATCCTGTTGTGGAATTTTTTTTTATAAAACTTGAGTAAAATTCCTGCTATTTTAAATATGGAATGAAAAACATTTGGCAAATAAGTATGCAGAAAATTAATTCCAAAATATTTTCAGCAAATAATCTCATATTAATCAAATAATAAGAGACAGAAGAATCTAAAGGAAATAATGTTTAAATATCACTGTCGCGCTTGAGAAAGTATGAAATCAATAGCACATGTTCTAAGATGTAAGATTAAATATATCATCAAAAGATGGCAGCACAAGTCTATAATCCTATTGCAGTTGAAAAAAGTAACTCAAACGATAAATTAAAAGTACACTGTTCTGTTTTTTTGAAAAAGCTAACGACTGTTTGTTGCCTCTTTTGAGGGAAAACATTTTTGACGGAAAAAAAAAAACACGAAATACTTAAAAATGTTTTTTAACATCTCATTTTTTTCCTCAAAATTAAATTACTGGAAGAAAAAATCATTTGGAATTTCTATATAAGAAACTATAAATTTATGCGGTATTTCAAAATAAGTGCTCACATAAACGTATACATTATATTCAATTCATAAATAGAAAAGGAAAAATCTAATCGTAGATAAAAGTAATCGGGGAAGCATGTTTCAATAAGATGACGCATTTCATCGACAGATGGCAGCACAAGTCTATAATCCGATAATTTTTAAAAGAAAGACTCGAAAGACAAGTGACAGATCCTGCATCCTGGATAGATTAGAGAGAGAGAGAGAGAGAAAAAGCTAAGTGCCTGTTCGTACCTCTTATATCTAAATCCTCTTGTGTGTGTGGACGTGGAGGGAGGAGGGGGGGGGGGGGAATCGATAATAAATCTTTTTAAAGATAGAGAAAAATATTCTTGGGGCTGAATAAGGGCTGAATATTTCCGCCAGAAAGCAAATTTCCTAATTATCATTTGCTACGTTTGATTAAATAATTAAAAAAAATATATCATTTAGGAATTAATTCTTATGTTTTAACTTATTGCGGGCACTTATTTTTATTATTTGCTATTCCTATAAAATAAAAAATTTACGAGATGTAAGTATTATGATAAACTTACATTTTTGTTCTATTTTTTTATTTCCTTCACGAAGAATTTTAGATTTTGCCAATAAACAAATTCCTAAAATATACTACTTTTACTACTACGTTTACTACTTCTGATTAATTTTATTATTAAAATTCAGTATTATTTAAAAAATTATTATTGTTTTTAAAATTCATTTTGGAATTAATTGCTCATCCTTTGGTTTCTTATAAAAGTTTATTTATTTCCTATAGACGATAAATGTTTTACAGTTTAATAGTATTATGATGAGATAAAATAATAATTTTTTTCCCTTGCAGATACATTTTTTGACTTCTTTCGTAAGCGAACCGAGAATTTTGGTAGAACACAAGTTTCTAAAATATGTCTTTTTTTATTTAATTATTATTTTTTAAAATTAAATAATTATATTTTGGTTTATTACAGGAACTTATTTCTATAAAAAATTATGTTGACATAGTTTCATGGTTTCGGCAGATATATTTTCTCACCTTTAACCTACTCTGGATTTCAGCTGGAGAACAAATTCTCTAAAGATATGGTTTGCTGTTTGATTAAATATAAAATGATTTTTATAGTTAAATTAAATAATTATGTTTCGTTTTATTATAAACATTTATTTATAAGTATTATAGTATTACCATATTCCCCTTGAGTTAGAAAATAAATTTCCAGAAGAAATAGTTTGCTATCTTTGATTAAATAACACACACGCACACATATATATATATATTTAAAATTTTATTTTGTATTAAAGTATAAAGTAATCAGATATACTTTTAAACCTCTTTCATCAGGGAGTCTAGTTTTGCGTTAGAAAATAAATATTTAAAACAAGTTGGAAATTGCACGTCAAATGTAGTAAATGAGGAGCGTTCGAATCTAACAAAGTTTTAAAATTACTCGTGTCTTGTTGTAATGGTATACAGCACATCAGATACAATATATTCATGGCTTTAGTTTGAATTAAACTTTCAAATTAAAGCCATGATTCAGAGCTTTAGTTTGAATTAAATATTATCTGTTAAAACTTTAATTATTATAGATAAGATCGTATTAAAGTTGATCGAATTATTCTCGTGCAAATTAGATCTTAGTGTTAAAGTGTTAATATTACATAAAGTGCTTTTTTAATATTGCCTAAAGATTAATTACACCATCAATGATCATTAATAACATTATTGGTGCTATTTACTAATAATCTATTTTCTTTCTAGAAAATGAAAGGGATAATTAAAAGGGAAATAATGTGCAAAGGTTTTAAATGACGCTTAATTTGAAATTTCCATATTTTCTCTTTTCCCAACATTTTCACGAAATGGCAATAAACCGAACTTTGAAACCTAACAAACGAAAGCTGCAACCGTACTCCTGAAAAGAAACCTGATCCGACCAATCAAATGGCGACCATAAGGTGTCCCATTTTGGTACAAAACCGCAGCCAACCAATCGATGTCGCCGATGATTAATTAAGAACGGGTTAATTGAGAGGCGCACGGGTTTTGTTACGAGGACCACTTTAATGAATGAACGCCTCTCGAACGAGTTGAGTTGAGTGGTCTCTTTCCCTCACTGAAAAGGGTTAGAACGACTGCTTTTCGATTTTCGCTTTCGTTTCTACTACAGCACGGCAGAGTTTAGAAAAAGGAGAGGAATTTAATCTATAGCTGGAAACAAATGAATGGAATAGTAATTTGGGGGGTAATTTAGAAGTGCAGAAAATAGAGAATAGGGATTTTTGAAGTGAATTGTTTAACTAATATCATTCTTTCTAATTAAAGACGAAATTCAGTTTTGGAGTTAAGGCTTTTATTAAGAAGTTGTTTAGAATTTATTTGTTACTCAATTGTTTAAGTAGGTTATTTGTAAGTTTAAATAGCACGTAATAATCAGCGATGTAATTAGTAATGAAATTTATCAGCTTTTAAAGTGTTCAAACGATGTCGGTCTTACTCTAAAAGTTTATTCAAAATAACTTAAGTTCTTAAAGATTTATATTTCGGATATGGTAAAATCGCTGTAAAAAAGATCAGACACTCATTAAAATTCTTGTTTTAAAAAGATTTTCTGTCATTTTTAGAAAATTGGAATTATTTATAGAATTAAATTCAATTATTGTAGAATGTAAAGAAAATGCTGCAATGTTCAAAGCTTTCATATTAAAATAAATGGATTTGCCTTGTCATAATTTGTTATGAATGTTAATTAATGCTTGCATCGTAAAAAAGTACTGATAAGTGGAAGTAACTTTGAGTGAATATTACGAAATGTGGGATTTTGATTATTTGTGATATTGAAAATATCCATTAATAAAATTCAAAATTTTAAAAGGTAAATTTATTTTCCATTGTAGAATAAAAAATATTTTCTACGTAAAATAGATAAATTTTGAAGAGATTAATTAGTAATTAATTTTTTATGTAATTTTTTTATATAATTATGTATCATTTCTTGGCATATGTGATGCCAGGATAATGACGAATTGTTCTAAAACATTTCATATATATATTTTTTTCTAACATTTTAATTTTGTTTAAAGGAATACGTTTTCTATATAGTAGCTCAATTTTAATGTTTTAACCCTTAACTGCTGTTAGCGGTCTCACAGACCGCTAAGTTTTTCAAGTTTTAGAGTTTAACTCGTAATTTTTAGTTTAACTATTGATACTGGTCAGGGGTCGATTTCGAAAAAGAAAGTTGCATAGCAGTAACTGCTATACAAAGTCAGTTTTGAATAGCAGTTAGAAACTTTTATATAACAAGTAAAAAATAGCTAACGTAACTTTTAAATCTTGAAATTTTTTTTAAAGCAATATTTAACCAAAAGCATAAATGAAAGTAAATAAAATTATACAAAGAATTTAAAAAAAAAAAAGGATCGTAACAGTGAGTGTTCATTTTAGAAGTACTACAACACGCACGTCAAACTTCTATGAGCAAACGTCGTGATTAGCGAGTAACAGTGATTCAGTAATCAATCACAGCGTCAGAGCGGGGACAAATTATGTGTTTACTGGGAAAACTGCGCCCAGCAATGGCGTCTCGTTGTACTTCCATTCTAAATAAACACTTGGGGAAAGTGAAAGCACAATGTATATCGTGTAAAAAATCTTTAAATTTTAACTTTAAGTGTACATGACATAACAAAGAGTGTGGGAAACATGCATCGCAATGATTGCGATTTAATGCATTTCTTGGATCGCATTTTAGTTAAATTTGAATCCCAAATTGCGATGCGATACCGCTTAAATCGAACCCTGATACTGGTCAAATTTTGTTTCGTTTGGAGCCCTATTATTATTTTTAGAGACTTTTGAATAGCTGAATTTGATTTATAATAGTCTTATATAAAAAGTTTAATACAAACATAGTAATCTGAGAGTTAATTTAACATTTTATTCATATTTAGATTAAGCGTTCTGACAGACCGCTCACAGTAGTTATGTGACAATTTTTGTCACAGCAGTTAAGGGTTAGCTCTTAAGATTTGCATATTTGCACTTTAAAACTCAACTAGTCACACCTCGCATAGTATAATAAACTTAAAATATATCTACACAATTACGAATTATCCAAAGAAAGAATTTTGTTCGGAACATCTAGAAGTAGGGTCAATATCAACAAAATCAATCTGAAAATATGACTTTGACCAAACTAAAAAGAAAATAAATAAATATATTTCCCAGTTTCCTCTTTATAAATAATGTAATTCATCAAATATTTTGTAATAACACTTTATCCTCCAAAAATTCGCCTGGAGGTTCAGAATCAAACCAAATGGCGGAAAACTACTCAAGCTGGCAAAACTGCTTTGCTCAATATTTATTTCACTCTGCCTGTAAAACCATCTTCACCTTTAGAATACACCGTGAGCGGCAAAACAATACATTATGACCAGTCAACTGGAATTCTCCTCCAGATACATTTCATAAAGAAATCGTCTGCACAAAATCACAATTTCAATTATCGGAATAGTCACACTTTGAAAATATTTTTAAATTAAAAAAAAAAAGTTTTAAATAAGATAATAATGAAATTAAAAATAGATAATTTTTGTTCATTAAAACAAAAAATAAAATTATAATAATAAAATTATGATAAAATTAATAACACTATTAGATAATTAATGAATAATAAAATAAATCCGCAAGTTTTATAACTTTATTATCAATAAAGGAAAATGTTAGTTTCTCTGTAAAACTGTATTTTCGTCTTTGAAAATTCTATGAGAACCAAAATAATATTATATCAAAATAAAAAATATTGTATTTTTTTCTTTTTTTCTTTTTCTTTTCTTTTCTTTTTTTCTTTTTTTTTTTTTTTTTTTTTTTTTTTTGATACGTTAAAGAAGAAATCGTTAGCTGAGATTCGGAGAATTTCGACGTTTGCAATGATAAGATTTTTTTATCAGCATCAGTGAGAAAATATAAGAAATGTATATTTTAAAATTTGAGATGGAAAGAATAATAATAACAAGAATAATCATCTTCTTCTTTAGAAAAGAACTAATTCTAGTATGTATTTCTAGCGATTATTAAATGCATTAGACTGTTAACTTGAGTCATATTTCTTTACTTTAAGTTTTAAAATTCATTTTAATATGTCTCTGAAACATTTCTTCTCTCTAATACACGGTAAGTATTATATGCATAAAGAACAACAAATGAAAAATGTTTTTAAAAATATATACCGAAATAACTCGTTTGTTCATATCACACAAATTACGGAAATCAAAACCGCAAAATCTGAAAATAATTTTCATACAACAACACTTTAAGAGTCAGAAAATATTTTCTTCATTGAAAACATAGTTTTAATATATATAATAATACCTAACAAACCCATTATTTGTAAACTTCACTTATATCCCGTTACCAGACATTAAACCGTATTTATTTCAGCTTGCCTGCGAAAGTATCTTTTCCTTTCTAATACACTGTCAGTAGCAAAGCAATGTATCTAGGTTAGTCAGTTGAAAATTCTCCATAAGATAAATTCAGGAAGGAATCGTCTGCTGAGATTAAACAAACTTCGGCAGTTGCAATGGCAACATTTCGAAAGATATTTTTACGCAGAATAAACTGTAACATTTTATGCTTCAGAAATATCAGATATAAGAATATATAATTAAATCATTTATCAATATTTTCTTAATAAATATAAACATAAACAACTAGAAAAATAAAAATTAGTTTTAAGCCATGTAAATAGCTAATAATAAATATCTTAAATTGTTAATTTCAGTTATATTTTGCTACCCAATCAAAAAATATTTATTTTAGTCTGCCTGGGAAAAAATCTTTGTTTTTTTTATACATAGCGATTAGCAAAGCAATATGTCCATATCAGTTGGTAATTTTCCATAAGGCAAATTCAGGAAGGAATCGTCTGCTGAAATTATAGGAGCTTCGTCAGTTCCAATGGCAATGTTTGGAAAGATATTTTTACGCAGAATAAACTGTAACATTTTATGCTTCAGAAATATCAGATATAAGAATATATAATTAAATCATTTATCAATATTTTCTTAATAAATATAAACATAAACAACTAAAAAAAAAAAAATTAGTTTTAAGCCATGTAAATAGCTAATAATAAATATCTTAAATTGTTAATTTCAGTTATATTTTGCTACCCAATCAAAAAATATTTATTTTAGTCTGCCTGGGAAAAAAATCTTTGTTTTTTTTATACATAGCGATTAGCAAAGCAATATGTCCATATCAGTTGGTAATTTTCCATAAGGCAAATTCAGGAAGGAATCGTCTGCTGAAATTATAGGAGCTTCGTCAGTTCCAATGGCAATGTTTGGAAAGATATTTTTACGCAGAATAAACTGTAACATTTTATGCTTCAGAAATATCAGATATAAGAATATATAATTAAATCATTTATAATATTTTCTTAATAAATATAAACATAAACAACTAGAAAAATAAAAATTAGTTTTAAGCCATGTAAATAGCTAATAATAAATATCATAAATTGTTAATTTCAGTTATATTTTGCTACCCAATCAAAAAATATTTATTTTAGTCTGCCTGGGAAAAAAATCTTTGTTTTTTTTATACATAGCGATTAGCAAAGCAATATGTCCATATCAGTTGGTAATTTTCCATAAGGCAAATTCAGGAAGGAATCGTCTGCTGAAATTATAGGAGCTTCGTCAGTTCCAATGGCAATGTTTGGAAAGATATTTTTAGCAGAATAAACTGTAACATTTTATGCTTCAGAAATATCAGATATAAGAATATATAATTAAATCATTTATCAATATTTTCTTAATAAATATAAACATAAAAAACTAGAAAAATAAAAATTAGTTTTAAGCCATGTAAATAGCTAATAATAAATATCTTAAATTGTTAATTTCAGTTATATTTTGCTACCCAATCAAAAAATATTTATTTTAGTCTGCCTGGGAAAAAAATCTTTGTTTTTTTTTATACATAGCGATTAGCAAAGCAATATGTCCATATCAGTTGGTAATTTTCCATAAGGCAAATTCAGGAAGGAATCGTCTGCTGAAATTATAGGAGCTTCGTCAGTTCCAATGGCAATGTTTGGAAAGATATTTTTACGCAGAATAAACTGTAACATTTTAGGCTTCAGAAATATGAGATATAAGAAAATGTAATCAAAACATCTATTAATATTTTCTTAATAAACATAAACAATTAGAAAAGTGAAAATTAGTTCTAATTCGTGTAATTAACTAATAATAAATCTCCTAATTCATCGATTTCAGTTATGTTCTGCTACTCGATCTAAAATATTTATTTTAGTCTGCCTGGAAAGTATCTTTTCTTTTCCAATACATAGCGAGTAGCGAAGCATTATATCCAATTCAGTTATTTGGAAATTTTCCATGAGATAAATTTAGAAAAAGAAATAGTCTCTTAATATAAGATGAAGTTTAACTGTTGCAAGGGCAATTTTCAGAAAGGTATTTTTATTCCTATAGAGATTAAAGGAATTCCTATAGCAAATATGGACATCTTTAAAAACAATTATTAGAAAAATGAACTGTAACATTTTAGGCGTCAAAGAATAACAGTTATTTTGAAAATTAAGAAAATAAAATTATGGATTCATTATTTTTTTTTCACGAAGACTTAACTAATAATTCTATTGGAAGGAATCACAATTGTTGATAAATAGTTGATAGTCACAATGGCAGGGTTAGGAAAGAATTTTTGCAAGAATAAAATATAACATCTTAAAAATAAGAAAATATAAGAAATATGAGTTTAAAAATAAAATTACATAATAAGATTATTTAAAAAATATTTTCTTTCACTAACCTTCTGTGCGCCACTGTTTTTATTCTTTTTCTTTCTTTCTTTTTCTTTTTCTTTTTTTTTTTTAACCGCATCTTTTGTGTTTTTTGACAATTTCTATGTTTTAAACCAGAAAAAAATATTTTAATAAATAAATTAAAATTGACGTAAAGCGTAAAATTACAAAATTTGGTAATTATTAGTGAATAATAAACACGCCAATTTAGTGGCTTTAGTTAAATTCTATTAATTGGTACTAAAAAAGGGTTATTTTAATACCGTGTAACGGAAATATTTATTTTAGCCTGCCAGTGAAACATATTTTCCTTTCTAATACACTATGGATAGCAAAGCAATATATCCAGGTCATTGAGTTGGAAATTTTCCCCTAAGATACATTCAAGAAGAATTCTTCTGTTGAGACTTCTAGATTGTTTTGAGATAAGAGGAATTCTGATAGTCACAATGACCATGTTTCAAAAGAATTTTTTCCGAAATAAAGTATAACATTTTAAAAATAAGAAAATATGAGAAATATTAATTAAAAAATAAAATGAAATAGTAAGATTATTTAAAATATTATTTATTTCATTAATCTTCCTATCACACTGGGGTCTTTTTTGAACCCCCCCCCCCCCCGGGCCCTTTTTTCTTTCGAAGTTTTGGATGTTTTAAAGCAGAAAAAAAAATTTAAAATTGATAAATAAAATCAAATAGACGTAAAATGTAAAAACACATAATTCGTTAAACATTAATGAATAATAAGTTATGCCAATTTATAGGCATAATTTATTAGTAATTAATTAGGCTATAACTAAAGCCTATAAATTAAATTAGGCTTTATAGCCTAATTTAATTTATAGGCTTTAGTTATATTCCGTTAGTCGGTACTACAAGAAAATATTTTAATGCCGTGTAATGGAAATATTTATTTTAGCCTGCTTCTGAAAATATCTTTTCCTTTCTAATGCATTATGGGTAACAAAACAATATACCCAGGTCAATGAATTGGAAATTTTCACCAAGATTCATTCAAGAAGAAATCATCTATTCATATTATAGGGTTTTCGATAGTTACAATCGAAGCGTTTAGAAACAATTTTTGCCCATATAAAGCATAACATTTTAGAAATAAGAAAATATGAGAAATATGAATTTGAAAATAAAATTAAATAATAAGTTTATTTAAAACATTATTTCTTTCATTAACCATCCTGCCACATTGGGGTCTTTTTTGATCCCTCTCCCTTTTATTTATTTATTTATTTTTAAAGTTTTGGATGTTTTAAACCAGAAAAAAAAATGTAATTTAAAATAGATAAATAAAGTGAAATAGACGTAAAATATAAAAAGACGTAATTTACTAATATAATATATAATACTAATATAATATACTAATATAATACTAATATAATATATAATATATAATTTACTAATATGTAAATAATAAATTACGCTAATTCGTTGGCTTTAGTTATATTCCGTCGGTCGGTATTAAAAATGGTTATTTTATTATCGTATAACAATATTTATTTTAGCCTGCCTGTGAAACTATCTTTTCCTTTCTAATACACCACGGGTAGCAAAGCAATATATCCAGGTCATTGAGTTGGAAATTTTTCTTCAGATACATTCAAGAAGAATTCTTCTGTTGAGATAAGAGAAATTCCGATAGTGACAGTGGACGCGTCTTGAAAGAATTTTTGCCAGAATAAGGCACAATAATTTAAAAATAATAAAATATGAATTTAAAAATAAAATAATAGAATAAGTTTATTTAAAAGATTATTTCTTTCATTAACCTTCCTTATGCCGCTGTTTCTTTCTTTCTTTTCGACCCCCTTTCCTTTGTTTTTGAAATTTTCGATATTTTAAACCAGGAAAAATTAGAATTTAATTTAATAAATTAAATAAAATTAACGTAAAGCGTAAACATATGCAATTCGTCCATTATTAGTGAATAATAAATACGCCAATTTATTGGCTTTAGTTACATTCTATTAATCGGTACTAAAAAAGGTTATTTTAATATCATGTAATGCAAATATTTATTTTAGCCTGCCTGTGAAACTATCTTTTCCTTTCTAATACACTACGGGTAGCAAAGTAATATATCCAGGTCATTGAGTTGGAAATTTCTCTTAAGATATATACAAGAAGGGAATTCTTCTGTTGAGATAAGAAGAATTCCGACAGTGACAATGGCCACATTTCGAAAGAATTTTCCCCAGAATAAAGTATAACATTTTAAAAATAAGAAAATTGGATAAATATTAATTTTAAAATAAAATGAAATAATAAGATTATTTATTTCATTATCCTTCCTAGCACGTTGAGGTCTTTTTTGACCCCTCCCCCCGCCCTTTTTTCTTTCGAAGTTTTGGATGTTCTGAAAAAAAAAATATATTATTTAAAATTTATAAATAAAATCAAATAGACGTAAAATGTAAGAAGCCGTAATTCGTTAAACATTATTGAATAGTAAATTATTCCAATTTATGACAAATATGAATTAAAAAAATAAAATACATAATAAGATTGTTAAAAGATTATTTCTTTCATTAATTTCTTTTATAATTCCCTCTCCTTTGTTTTTGATGTTTTAAACGAGAAAAAATTATAATTTAAATTTGATAAATAAAATCAAATAAACACAAAACTTAATACGTTATTGTTTAATTTTGTACTTGTATTCATTAATTACAGTAAAACCCCGATAATTCGGATTAATTGGGACCGGACCCAATCCGGATTACCGAAAATCCGGATTATCCGGAGAATTAGAAAAAAATGAAATAAAACAGAACATACTTACAGAAAATCACCTTTATGTTAAACTCATCGAATATTTACAGACAGTAAAAATGTTCACTTTGCCTTATTCTTCCGAAAAGATTTCAGAAAAAGTTTTTTTTATTCAGAATACGATGATGAAACAAGTTAATGTTATGGAAATTAGCCAATCACTTCTCAAACTTGAAAAAAAAAATGACCAAACCGATCCGAATTATCCGGAGATCCGGATTATCGGGGTCCGAATTTGCGGGGTTCTACTGTATTAGTGAAAAATAAATGTGCCAATTTATTGGCTTTAGTAATATTCCGTTAATTGGTGCTATAGAAATTATTTTATTGCCGTAAAACAAAATTTAAGAAACCAAATGAAATACACAGAAAATGCAAAAATGCGTAATACTTTAATTATTAGCGAATAATAAATACGCTTATTGGCTTTAGTTTTATTCCGTTAATCGGTATTTTTTGTAATATTTTTGTATTATTTAACGGAAATTTTTATTTTAGTCTGTCTGTGAAACTATCTTTTCCTATCTAACGCACTACGGTTGCGTTTGTATTGACGACGAAACGATTTGTACTTTTATTTTTATTTTATTATGATTATGGTTCTTATTAGATGGAATCGAAACATGCCAATAATATTTGTTTTTAATTTTTCGTTACACCTATCTCAAGTAAAATAAAATTGCTTATTCAAATATTAATGGGGGTATTTTTTTTTTTACTGCCCTACCTCTTTTACTTAAATTTTGGATGTTTTAAACCAGAAAAAAATGACAATTTATATTTAATAAATAAAATCAAATGCACTAACAACGTAAATAAACAGTTTGCAATAATAAATAATAATATATTGTTGTGAATAATAATATGATAGTTCGATGACCCTAACTGTATTTCCTTACACGATACTAAAATATTTATTTTGGCCTACTTTTAAAACTGTCTTTGCTTTTCTAATACACTGCGTGTGGGAAAAGCAATATATAAAAGTCAGTAACTTGGATTTTTTTTTTTTTTTTTTTTTTTTTTTTTTTTTTTTTTTTTAGAAATTGATTCAGGAAGAAATCGTCTGCTGAGATTAGAAGGATTGCAGCAGTCGAAATGGCAACATTTGAAAAGAATATTTCACAAAAAAGAAAATAAAGTTTCGGGCAACAGAAAACATGACAAATAAAAATTTCTTAAAGACCTAGTGAAAAAAGAATGAAGAAAAAAAGAAAGGAAGAAAAGTCATGCGTTACTTATAGATTATGAAACATTTTCTGACACTTCTAGAATGCTATAATACAACTTTACTGTTTAAAAAGGTAATGAAAAAAAAAAAAAAAAAAAAAAAAAAAAAGGAAAAAGGTGTATAAATGAACAGCTTAGAATAGGCACAACAGAGTTAGACACCCAATTTCAATAATTAATACCAAAAGTCAATGATATATTCGATTTTTTAGAAGCCTTGAATATGCCTTGAATATATTAAGTGTATTTGACATTAAAAAGTATTTTTTGAAATCGCATTCCATCACCAACTGATGAAAAATCGCCAAATAACGACTTTTCAATATTTTTTTACGGACAATCTATTGAGATCTCGCCGAACTTTTTTATATAAACATATATATCATAATGAGAGCATTCTGTAATTTTTTTTTAATTTTTCGGAGTATGCCCTTATAATGACCTTCTTTATTAGATGCCGAAAGTTAGTTGTCAAAACAAAAAATTTAGTCGCTACGTGGCGATTGACGACCGTCAATATACACCTATAATATAGCGAATATATATTTTTTCTTTGATAATGTGAATTTATTTTTCTTGAGGCTTAATTTAATTATTTTATTAAAAATATAATAAAGGAAAAAGAATATAGATTGAGGTTAGAATAATCTCGATATGTATAACGGCAATATTTGAAAGGAATTGTACCAAAATAAACTTTGGTATTTAAAAGTTTAAGAAATATTAAAAAACTAGTCGGATGTGGCAATCCAAAAATTGTCTTCTATCGCATACACGTTAATACTTCCAGAAAAATGAAACATTGGAGCTTCACCGGTTAAGTAATTTACGCCAAAATCTAATCTGCAACAACTTATTTCAAGTTCTAACTGAATCTGAAGTTTGACGAAAATCCATGTATTAGTATTTGAGCCAGAATCATCATAGAAATTGTAAAAAAAAAAAAAAAAAAAAAAAAAAAAAAAAAAAAAAAAAAACTGGATAGAAGTCGCATTTGTTGAGCGATTTACTCTGAAAGCTGAAGAATACTAATTTATATCAGGGACTAATTTAATCTAAATTTTGATGAAAATTCGTGCATTACTTCCTAAGATAGAGCTGCTGCGATACTAATGAATGATGTTGCATAGCAGCGTTACCTGTTGAACGATTTACACCAAAATGTAATCAGAACCATATTATATATATCATATTAAAAAGGATTATGAAGTTTTATGAAAATCCGTCCATTAGTTCTTGAGATATAGCGATTGTGTAAATGTTGACAAAGACAGCATAGCAGCGCCATCTGTTGGTCAATATACACCAAAACTGATCAAGATGTAACTGAATCTAATGTTTTGTGAAATTCCGTGCATTAGTACTTGAGATAGAGCGCCCACAAAATTTATGTCACATACAGAGTCACGGACAGATATTTTATAAAAACATATTTTTTCGGGTTCACTGAATCCTGAAACGCGAAAATCCGTCGAAAACCGAAATTCGAAATTTTTTACGAATCCAATACTTTTTTCATGTAAGGATAGAAAAAAGTAAAAATAAATAAATAAATAAATAAAGCTATTTAATCAATAAACTCTTTATTTAAATTTTCAGTAAATTTTAAATAACACCGAAGGAATTGAAAACTAAGGTTCAATGACTTATTAAGTCTTCATCTATTTTACTTAAATATATACTTTTTAATTTTAAAACGCATTTTTATCATTTAATTATCCCCCGCGAACAGGGCATTTTTATTCAGAGTTAATACAACACAGAATATAAAATATATGAATATATATTTCAAAAGTTGAATGGTATTAAAATTAATTCACTAAAAGCGCTTTACTGTTCGGAATTTTTATATATATTATAATACCAGAGGGATTAAACAAACTACAATCAAATTCACATTAATATATATGAATTCATTTAAATACAGTTCTTATAAAATACAAGTATTGTAATTCCTCTAATACTCACACAATTGAATTTAAACTATTCAACCAAACAAAAGCTAATGGATTACTTTTTATAGTGTTTATAGTGCTATTTCAATAAAATGTAACAATAGAAACATTTAATTAATTTTTTAAAGAACCATGTAAACGCGAATATAAATCTCTATATGTTTAAACATCCATCTATGTTTTACAATAGACTGTCTAGTCACTGTCTAGACAAGCTAATGAGAAATAATTAAAATTTCGGATTTGATATCGAGATATATCTAAACTGTTGGAATTTTATTGCGTAGCGTATAATACCGAAAAGTAAAAAAAAATAATAGATGCAGAATTATTTTAATAATGATAAATCCAAATGTATGGTGAATCATATAATAAAAAAGAATATTGCCCAGTTATACTGATGGCATTGAGCTCACAGGCTACGCATACTAATTGTACATTACAGCCTTATATTTTCAAGGGTTAATTCCGTTGGAAAAAAAAAATTAAGAAAGGGAAACAGCTCTCTCCTTTCCTCTTTTTTATACTTAATCATTAAACCTCCTAAACTATCAAGAACATGCTTTATCATATAAAAAATCTATATCCAAAATTCAGAGCAAATCGGATAATTCTTAATAAAAACCCATTTAACATTTATATAATTTAAGAGGAGCTATCCCCCTCTTTTATACTTAACCATTAAACTTCCAAAACTATTCAGAGATTTGAACGAAATCTGACAATTTTGCTTGAAAAACCCTTTTATATCAATTAAGGGGAGGGGCATTAGAACACCCGTTCCCCCTGTTTATACTTATTCAATGAACACCTAATAATAGTCACGAAATTGCCTCATCAAAATGATCCTATATCTAAATTTTTGAACGAAAACTGTTAATTCTGCATGAAAAACCCATTAAATCAATTAAGGGGAGGGGCATGAGCCCCCCGTTCCCCCTCTTATACATTTCGAATGAACACCAAAACTAATCAGGGAAGCGCCTTATCAGGATATACCTATATACAAAATTTCAAGTGTATCCGATATTTTTATCATGAGTTATCGCGTTACGCACGAACGTACATACAGAACGGGCGGGCACATAAGCTCTCAGGCTATGATAGCCTGGACTTAAAAAAACTTAGGAGACACTCGATATAAATGTGGTGCAAGTCTATTTTATGTAACCAGGGTTTTCAACTACAGCCATGAATGGGTCGTACCCGACTCAAAATTTCAGTTTATAGTTAATTCAAAACAGTGACGGATCCGAGAGATCACGGGGATCATGACCCCACTTCCTAAACGGAAACAAAGACAATCTTTAAAGGATATTTTAGAAATGAAATATGTATTAAATATTTTCAAATTTACATTTTGCTCAACAATGAGAATCTTATTCACTTTTTAAAGTTTTCTTAAATTTATAGCAAGTAATTTCTGACACATCTATGAAGTTATTTTTAATCTCAGATACAAAATATTTGAAAGCGAATTTATCCAGGACAATTTTGATTGATTAACGTTTTCCATTTTTCAATAAAGATTTAAAATGTTTCAGGAAATTTCCGTAAAATTTGGGGCTTTAAACTGAATTTCAAACTGCGACAGCCAATTTCTCTTTCATGATGGCACCAGTGTTCTCGCTGACATTTGACCAATGTTAGTAATTTGGCTAATTAAAAATAAAAAACATTCGCCAAATGAAAAAAGTATTAGCCAAATAGATTCGCCGTGTAGCACTAAAAAAAATATCTTTAAACCTTTGATGTACCCTCTTTTTTCAATATGTTCTGAAATAATCTAAGTTTTTATAACTGCGACAACGATTGTTATTAATCTAAATTCAACTATCCGCTACAAATATATTAAAAATATGTATATTCTAAATATCTTGCGTAATCAAGAAAAAAAATTCTAAAACAGATTTAACTCATTTAAATATTATGAATTCATGTGGTACAGTGCAATTGAATATGATAAGCGACACACACTCACACAAAAAAAGGTGAAAAAGAAAAGAAACAAAAAGCAAAAAATGAGCACTAGCAATTTGGCGAATCTAATCGCTTGTTTACTCGCCAAATTAAGAATTTAGTCGCAATTTGGCGAAACGGCGAGCGACAGCGAGGACGCTAGATAGCACTGTCAACCACTAAGAAAGGACGTAAAATGCTTAAGTTCTAAATGATTCTTTACCTTTAAAAAAGAAAATGGGAAATTCTTCCATTTCTTAGTATGTGAATATAACATGTAAATTATATATTTTTATGAATATCAATGCAATTATTTTGTATTTACGAATGAAAAAGACTTCCTAAAAGTAACAGAAAATTAGCCATTTTGTATACGGGAATGACCCCTTCTAAAAGATGGGCTGGATCTGCCCTTGATAACCTGTCCCAAATCCGATCCAAACCTTGAAATATTCAAACTCGAATGTTTCCGAAATATATATCAAATATTAATTTCACCTTTTTTGTGTAAAATTCAATAAACAAATCTGCATGTTTCGTATGCATTATCAGCGACTTTATCAAGATCTTTATTGATAAACAAACTGTTTTCGCAAAAAATTAAAAATGAACTTGATAAACAAGAAAAATCAGATGTCAATTATAATAAAAGCAGTTGCATTAATAAAAATGGTCATTTGCGAAACTGAAATATTTTATCTTATTGTTTTTTAAATTAGTAAAGCTTCTCGCTCAAAATACTAGATAGACCTGTTTATTAAAGATACATTACAAGCCTTTAAATGTATTTTATTTTCTTTCAGTGTAAAAAAAATCGTTGTTTTACAGCGAAAAGTGCTGCAATCCATGCTGCCAACACAGTTTCTGTAAAATTTATAACATGCTGTAAAATGTCTCAAATCTGGAGAAAATCTCGCTGCTATTTTCTGTATCGTGCACGTGAATGAAATAATTCGATTTTTACCTCACTTGTTGCTTCAATACCCTTTCACTGCATCAGTATTTGAATTTGTTTTCACAACTTTGTGCTTGAAAAATTACAACATAAAATGCATTTTTTTTTCTTTTTTTTTATTGTGTAAAATCTTTTACACTTTTCGTTTCATTTATATTTTTTAGTAAATTACTGCTTTATAAATGATTATCTTTAAAACTAATTCTGTATTTTTAGACTTAAACCAATTCTTTTCCCATATTTGTCTTTAGTTTGGGTTAGAACAAAATTAATTAACTTCTGCTTTTAAAAATTATTTTGCATTTATTTATTAAATGATTGCTTTTTAAATAACTGCTTGTTAAACTAATTTTGAAAAAAAAAAATTCGACTTATACCACTTGCATTGCTCTATTTCTCTTTAATTTGTGTACAAAACGCATTTATTCACGTCTGATTTAAAAAAAAATATTTTGCATCAAAATATTAAAATATTCTTCTATAAAGTGAAGTATTTAATGAAATGCTTCCGATCGCAAATGCAAATTAAGGAACAGTTCAACTCCGCTAATTTATTTTAAATTTGAACTCATCTTAGAATATGAAGACATAAATAATTGCATTGTCGCGTCAGTACCTAAAATTATATTAAAAGGATTTTTAAATTAAAATTGTAGCTTCACCTGGAAAAATTTTTAGGTATTGGAAAATAATATTTAAAAGGAAAATCGCAATACTTTAAAACTGAAAAACTTAACATGATCTTTGATATTTATAAACTATAGTTTATGGATATTTATATATAAATAAAATAAAAACTTAAATGTATAATATATATATATATATATATATATATATATATATATATATATATATATATATATATATATATATATATATATATATATATATATGGATTTTTAGCATAATTTAAATATTAGCACTGTAACACTTATTCTAACAAGGTTGAAAATTGTTTATGACTCAGTTTGTCTACGTTCTAACTCAACTGAATATACTCGGATTTGCTATGTAACTGATATACATTAATAGAGTTTACTATGGTATGCTCAGTATTGGAAATTAAGTTTACATTTATAGTTCTTTCACAGGGATACTCAAATTAATTGCATTTCGTCATAATCTATAGGGGAAAAGCGTCCGTAATATGATTTAATGATGTTGCACTATTTCAATCATTTTAAAACAAATATATATCACTGTGAAACACTACAAGATGAGTAGTATAAAATAATGTGTGCAATGATTTCTTTATTCATTTACAGGGACGCACAACATAATTCGGTCACAGTAATGCCAAGAGCTGGAAGTGCGTTTTTAAATATAGAATTTTTTTTTAAATAAATTAATTTTTTGCTTATTATTTGGTTTGTATAATTTCTACAGATACTATACAGGGCTTCACAAAAAAAATCTCAAACACATTTCTGCTTTTGATGGAAACTGATGAAGGCTAATTTGTAATTGTATATTTTCATAACTGAACTAAATTTTTGCATTCTGTGTAATGTATATGAAAACGTATAGAACATATACAGGGCTGCACAAAAGAATTTGGATAATTTATCGATTGTATGTGGTAGTTATTGAAATTGGGTTTCAATTGGGGGGGGGGGGGATGTTATTTTTTTACTTATTAACTAAAAGGTGAAGTTTTGTATAGTATTCTGAATTTGTTAGAAAGTGATTCATAATCTATTTTTGATGCATGATTTTTCTTTTTCTTCTTTTTTTTAAACTTTATTTTTTCTTTATAATTATATGTAAATCATTTCCAACTTTTTTCTTCCATTCGTTTATTTGGTAAAATATGGTTTTTAAAAAATTACTTGTTAGACAAATTACACATTTTCCTTTTTAATTACACCACTTGTAATCCAACGAAACGCATTCATTCACTTCTGCTTTTAAAAATTATTTTGCATCAAAATATTAAAATATTCTTCGATAAAGTGCCGTATTTAATAAAATGTTTCCGATTGCAAATGCAAATTAAAGCGCAGTCCAACTCCGTTAATTTATTTTAAATTTGAACTCATCTTGGAATATGAAGATATAAGTAATTGCACTGTCGCGTCTGTATTTAAAATTATGTTAAAAGGATTTTAAATTAAAAGTATAGTTCCGTCTGGAGAAATCTTTAGGCATTGAAAAATAATATTTAAAATGAAAATCACGAAACTTTAAAATTGAAAGACTTAACATTGTTATTTACTTTTATAAACAATGTTTTATGAATATTTATAAAGAAATAAAAATTTAAATGAAATTTAAATTTAAATTATATATCCTTTTCAGACTCCAGGGTTTATTTATGTACTTTTTAAAATTTTTGTTATTGATTTATAACTAAGAAATATTAAATAGAGAATTTTTTTTTTTTTTTTTTTTTTTTTTTTTTTTTTTTTTTTTTGAACATAAAATTTGATGATACACAGGGATTCAATAAGTACATTTTTTTACAATTTCTAAGTATTTTTAAAATTTATTTTACTTTTTTTTGCAGTGAAAAACCTTTGAAAAACATAAAATAAACCTATCTTTAATAATTTGTTATTACTATAGATACTATTACTAAAACTTAATTCAGTTCGCCTGCAGCAATTTACGTCGATAAACAAAAATGTACTCGCATTTTTTTTTTTTTTTTTTTTTTTTTTGTGCAGTTTTATATGTGATATAGAAGAGTTCATACACACCAAGCAATAAATATATGAAATAAAAAACATAAATTTGAATACACGTACCACAACTGAAAACGCACTTCTACAATTATCGCTCATAGAGAGTGCTGTAACTTAAATCTTTTGAGCGTCCCTATAAACGAACGATAAATGATTTGCAGAGTAAGCACCTTGCACTATATATATCTCGGCGTTTTATAGCTATTTCATCATGTTTCAAATAGTGTAACCTCATTAAAATACACTGCAAGCGATTTTTCTTTACAGACCTCAGTGTAATGGATTCTACAAAAGGTACCTTAACGCGCTAGTTAGCATTTGTTTCTTATACTCAAGGTAAATTAATGCAATGCTTTGATGCTGAAATCAAATGTTAAGGGCTATGGTAAAATGAAATGAGTGAAAAAATTATATTTTAAATGAAATTAATGAAATGCAAAAAATAGCAATAATGTTTGGCGATATATTGCCTGTGACCAGGTAACATAAAAATACTGAGTTTTTGATTTTTCTATCAAAATATTCCGATTTGGTGAAAGATTGAACAAGTAAATTAAATTATGAATAAAAGTAACATGATATAATGTTTAGCATATATTTAATGGTAACCAAACTGGTCACCAAGAACCGGCTAAGTTACATCTAAAAAGTTTTCATATTTTGCTTCGTTTATTTGTTTAGTAGACTATTGCTTTTTAAACAATAACTTGTTAATGTTGTTCTTAATTAAAAAGGGCAAATTTGTGACTTAAGTTTTAAGTTATTTTTGTTCGAAAATGCATGAAACTAGCAGGTGTTGTTATTCAGAAACTGTCTAATTGCACTCAGCTTTCTGTTTTTTACAAACGCAATAGATCTTACGTAACCAGGCTTCAAAGTTGATGTTTTTGAACACATTTTCCAACGAAAGCAGAAAAACCGGTCGAAAAGCAGGAGAAAAATGGGTAATCAAGTGATCTAAATAGCTTAGAACTGGATAGGTAATTTAATTTTCATAAAATGGAAAACTAAGTTCTATTCGAAATCGCTTTCATAGTCAGGCCTTTTAATTTTATATGTTTCTGTTAAAAAATGAATTTTTAAATGTGTCAAAACGTTTTGCTATTGTTGAGTGGAGTAGTTGAGAACAATCTTAAACAAAGTTTGAAAAAATTTTGATTTATACCACTTGTGTTCCTATATTTCTCTTTAATTTGGGTACGAAATGCATTGATTTATTTCTGATTTTAAAATTTATTTTGCATCAAAATATTAAAATATCCTCCGAGAAAGTGCCATACTTAATGAAATATTTCCGATTTCAGATGCAAATTAGAATGCAGTTCAACTCCGTTAATTTAGATTCGAAGTCATCTTGGAATAAGAAGATATAAATAACTGCACTGTCGCGTCAGTATTTAAAATTATTCTAAGATAATTTTAAATTAAAAATATACTACCGTATAGTGAAATCTTTAGGTACTGAAAAATAAAATTTAAAATGAAAATCACTGCATTTTAAAACTGAATGATTAAATATATGACCTTTATAAACAATAGTCCGTGATTTTTCAAATAAATTAAAATAAACTTTAAATGTAAAATATATTATTAAAATTCTGGTATAAATATTATTAAAAGACCTTTTAAAAATTATCAGCATAGTTGAAAAGCTTTTATGATAATAGGTTTGTCTGACATTCTGTTTGTTTATTTGGCTGTCTGTCTGCCCGTATTCTAACTCACATAATTATACTCGTATTACTTTGCAATTGAAATATTCTCTTCAGACCCCAGGGTTTATTTATGTACTTTTTAACACTTTCTGACAAAGTTCAAAAGTGTTTATGATTTCGGTTTGCTTGGCAGCCTGTCCGTTTGTCCGCGCTCTAACTGGCGAAAACATACTCACATTGTTCTGAAACTTTTAGACGTTGTTGACATTTATCCTAACACGAACCCTATTTCAAATGAAGTTTCTAGCACGACTAGTTTATTTACATTGACAGTCAAAAGTTTACCGTTACATTATGGCCTATGGGAAAAATCTTTTCAAATGAATTTTAAAGATGTGAACATTTGAAAATTTCATTTCTTTTTCTTTTCTTTTTCCCTTCCCCCCCCCCCCCCCCGCTGAAGAAGAGGATTAGATAATACTTGAAACGGCCGCATGTAATAATTTGGGGGTGGGGGGGGGCTTTAATTCTAAGTATTTGTGCGTTATGACGTTGTTTTATAATTTTTACTTTATGTGCTAAATCTGTCTATCTGTTAATTAAAATTCGAAAAAGGCAGAACTTAAATATCTATTAAAAATAAAAGTTTAAACTCAAAATCTATTTCTAATAAAGCTTTAAAATATAAATAATTATTAAATTTTACGTTTATTATAATTTATTTTTGCAGTTAAAATATTATGAATGTAACTAATTAGTAACTAAAAGTGAAAATAGTTTTCCAATCTACCTACAATTTTAAAATTCAGTATAATTTACAAGTACTAATATTGCTACTACATATAATATTAATGATAATAAATAGGTAAAATAAATAAATATTATTTGTTAATTCCCTATAGCATTAAATATATTACAGTGATTGACAAACATAATATTTTAAATTATCTAAACACTGCTTTTCAGTTTTGTTTAAAAAAAATCCTTTATAATAGCATAAACACAATTTTACCAATTCTTGATTACAACGGGTGTTTTTTTGATAGCTAATATAATAACCAAGTGTTTACAGAATTTAAAATATTCATTCTCAGAACTATAATTAACTTTAAGACTATCAACTCAGTCAATTCTTCTATAAATAAAGTTTTACGTAAACAAAGTTATAAAGAAAGAAACAACTTCAAAGAAATCGTTTAATTAAGTTTGCAGAAACGTTATTAGCCAAGTTATATTAATAACTAAATATTTGAAAACTGTTTGCGAACTAAACTGTGCCTAAACAAACTAATAAGGAGTAATTAAATTTTGAGAATTAAATTCTAACATCGAGTATAATTTTCTCACAAATTAAGATACCGTAATTTTTTTAATAGAAATAAATAACTTTCAGTGTTTTGCAAAAGGATATTTTGCAGTTTATTAAGGATGGTTTGAAGAGACTAATTAAGTTTATGAATTAAGGAAATCGTATAATAATGTAGTGCAATAATAGAGCAATTTTCACAAAATAAAAATATTTACTTAGTTAACGATAGATTTATGTCTTTTGGAAACGTATATTTAATATTTTAAAATGTGTCTTTGGTATACTTTTAAAATTTTTTGTTGTATTATATTGTAAATTATTTCACAGTCAAACACAGGTCCAGCCCTGCATACTAAAGAACAAGTACTGACTATATGTATATAAAAAGATGTTTATGATAATTATTGAACTAGTTATTTTAAAACTGCAGTTATATGCTATATGACAGCTTTGCTTTATCGCTTTTCATTACATTGCATTGCAACTGTAATTTTATACGACTTTGGAAAGACTGAACTAACCTCGATTAAAAATTGCTCAAAAAGGTAGGGTAAAAAATTTTGTCAAAATCGTATTAGCTGATTCTAGGGTAAAATTAGCATAATTCTGACACATTAAAACCCAAAATGACCCACTAAACAAATTTTCTCGAATATGTGACTTAGCCCAAAGATCTTTTCGTAATCGAAAAGAGTGAAATACTAAATTAAGTCAAAATCATTAAAGCAGTTCTTTAAATGTGTAATTAGCTTGACCAAAAACCATAATGATCCACTTATCAAGTTTTCTTAAACATGAGATTTATCTAATAATCATCTTGTGCCCGAAAACGGTAGAATAAAAAAGTAATTGGTGATTTTAATAGGGTTTCCCCAGGATGCCCCCATATCTTTGCTCCCCCTGTAGATATCAAAAAATGCAGATAGACTTTTTAAAGAACGGAAAAAATCGGTTCGGACCCATCTGTCTCCAGCTGGACCAGAAAAATCTGGGCCATTTAAAACATTATTAACCCCTAAAACGTTGATTTAAAGTTTTTAAAGATTTTGTGAATAGAGTTATCTATTTTTATTCTTCATGGCAATGTTATTTAACACCAGTATTTTGTATTAATGATGAGTAATTACATCAGAGAATATTCCTAAGTTAAAATAAACTGCAAATGAGCATACTGGCTCTGACATATGTGACACTATAAGGGGTATTCACTGTATGAGATTTAAGAATGACAAAAAACTTAGTTTTGCCAAAAATCGCTAGGGGGCGCTGTAAACCTAATTTTATGAATTGGGACAAACTCTATATAAAGAGGCAAGTTTAAGGATATCTTACACTATGGTATTTAAGTAATTATTAAATAAATCGAAACTGTTATAATTTATGTTTTAAAACAGTGACAACCAAAATTTGAAAATTTTTTGAAAGTTAAACTGTTTTAATAAATTAGGCTTTAAAAGTTATTTATTATTTTAGTTTTGAAGTAATTGGTGATTTACCACAGGATGCCCCATATCTTTGCTCCCCCTGTAGATATCAAAAAATGGAGATAGCCATTTTAAAGAACGGCATCTGGGCTAGAAAATTCCGGGCCATTTAAAACATCAACCCATAAAAATTGATTTAAAGATATTTTGAATATTTTACTAATATTATTTCATGTTTTTATTTCAATAATAGGTAGGTTCCAGCAATATAATCGCTATACCCGCAGCCATATGTTTACTGTTTAGTATTTAGAAGTTGGCAACTCATTGTAACCATGACATTTTACCCATAATTACTCTCTCTAAAGCTTATTAAGTTCAATTCAATTTTCTTTTATTGAATAAATGAGAAGTCTGCCGAAGTGAAACGACGTTAGCCGGAGTGTTAGGTTTTTTTTTCTCGTTACGGAATTTTTAGATTTGGTCGCCGCGCTCAAAGCCCGCGATAAAAGCTACACAATAGCTTAAAAAAAAGATCAAAATAGTTAGAGTCGTTTTAAAGATAAAATGTACACATACAGACACACATACAAGATTTGTTCGTATGACCAACAATTAGGTTTTTAAGGTTAGAATTACAATAAACATTTTAATATTTATCATTTTATTTCATTAATTCCTAAAATATTTTCAAACGATTAAAATAATATTCAACAGTTTAATTTAATATAACTTTTAGTATCTGAATTCTCATTGTTTTTCTGATTATAACTCTGGCAGTCATTTTCTAACTCAACTTTTATTATTCTCATTTTTCCATTTAATTAAATTAAGTTCACTAATAACACCGTAACATGTTTATTTTTATGCCATACGTATTTCTATCCTAATAAATCACGATAAAGAAGAAACATCTAATTAAATTTTGAAAGAGGAATGCCATAAAGGATTATTAATAAAAAAATCTTCAAACTACAATAGAGTACCAAATAAGAATCTAGACAAACTTATAAGAAATAATAAAAAATCAGACTTATTATTTTGTTTTCTGAACTCGTTGAGTATAATCATAGTGCAAACCAAGATTTATAATTTCGAAAGAGAATTGAATAAAACCATATTCCATGATTCTATAGAGGAAAATTTTAATTTAATTCTTACTGAAAGAAGTTTTGATATAATTTATGTGTATACATATTCTTATTCTAATAAATCTCGAAAAAGAAAAGCCATTTAATTAATTTTTGAAAGAGGAATATCGTAAAAGATTATTAACTACAAAATCTTCAAAGTCTGTCTGCAAACTACAATACAGTGCCAAAGGAGAATCTAGACAAACCTATGCGAAATGATTAACTTTCAAACAGCTTCTTTTCTGAACTCGTCAAGTATAATCTTGGACCAAACTGAGATTTGTAATTTTGAAAGAGAATTAAGTAAAATTATTTTATATAATTCTATAAAAAAAAACTTTGATTTAGTTTTTACAAAAAGGAATTTTGATTTAACTTTTCACAGGATATGGATAAATCAATTTATGTTTTCATGAAATTGTATTACGACTGTAATAAAATAATTAAACATATTCTAAATAATTAAAAATTTCAATCTGGACGAACTTATACGAAATAATTAAAATTTAGACTGATTTTTTTCAGAAATCGTCAAGCATAATCTTGGACCAATTTAATTTACAAAAAGAATTGAATAAAATTGCATTATATAGTTCTATAGAAGGAAATTTTAATTAAATTTTTACAAAAAAAAAAAAAAAAAAAAAAAAAAGATTTAATTTTTGCGTGATACGGAAAAATCTGTTTGCGTATTCATGAAATTGTCTCACAACTGTAATAAAATAATTAAATATATTCTAAAAATACAAATCTAGACAAAATTATAAGAAATAATTAACTTTCAAAATGATTTTTCGTCTCATTTCTTTCTATTGAGTATAATCTTGAGCCAAATTTTGAGTTGTAATTTTGAAAGCGAATTGTATAAAATAATATTATATAATTCTGTACAAGGAAATCTTGATTTAATTTTCACAGAAAGACATTTTGACTTTTTTTATTCGTGATATGGATAAATCAATTTGTGTGTTCAAGTAATTGTATTAAGACTAAAATGAAATAATGAAACACATTCTACAAAATGCGATGTTTTCTATAATTTGTTCTTGATTTCAAGTGAAAATTAGTTATATTTAGCAAATATAGATCATAAAGCTCTTTTAATTAAATTACATTCACTAATAACACCTGAACATATTTATTTTTATGCCATACGTATTCCTATTCTATTAAATCACGCAAATAATAATAAGAAGAATACTGGAAGAAGAATACTGAAAAGGATTATTAATAATAAAATCTTCAAAGTTCGTGTGAAAAGTACAATACAGTACCAAATGAGAATCTTTTATAAGAAATAATTAATTTTTAGACTTACATTTTTTTTTCTGAACTTGTCGAATATAATATTGGACCAAATTAAGACTTGTAATTTTGAAAGAGAATTGTATAAAATCGTATTCTATGATTCTAAAGAAGAGAATTTTAATTATTACAAAAAGAACTTTATTTATAAGTATACATACTCCTATCCTAATAAATCTCGACAAAGAAGAAACATTTAATTAATTTTGAAAGAGGAATTATTAATAACAAAATCCTTAATGTCTGTCTGCAAACTATAAAAGAATAGCAAATTAGAATCTAGACAAACTTATACAAAGTAATGAACTTTCAAAATGATTTTTTCTGAACTCGTGAAGTATAATCCTGGACTAAATCAAGACTTGTAATTTTGAAAGAGAATTGAATGAAATTATGTTACATAAATCAAGGGAAGGAAATATTTATTTAATTTTTACAAAAAATAATATAACTATATGATAAAAAAAATTTTATTTAATTTTTTCGTGATATAATAAATGAATTTGTGTATTCATGGAATTAGATTATGACTGTAACAAAATAATTAAATAGCTTCTACAAAATACGAATATAGACAAATTCAAAAGCAATAATTAACTTTCAGAATGTTTTTTTTCTGAACTCGTTGAGTATAATCTTGGGTCAAATTATTATTTGTAATGTTGAAAGAGAATTGAATAAAATCAAATTCTGTAATTCTATACAAAGATGTCTTGATTTAATTTTTTCAAAAAGAAATTTTGACTTAATTTATGGGTATACATATTCCTATCCACATAAATCTCGACAAAGGAAAACCATTTAATAAATTTTTGAAAGAGAACCGTGAAGGACTATTAGGAACAAAATCCTCAAAGTTTGTCTGCAAACTATAGTAGAGTTCCAAATGAGAAGCTAGACAAAATTATACGAAATGATTAACTTTCAGAATGATTTTTTCTGAACTCATGAAGTATAATCTTGGACCAAATTAAGATTTGTAATTTTGAAAGATAACTGAAGAAAATTATATTAAGGTGGTCTGGTGTAATAACGCCAGGCGGGGTAATAACGCCAAGTGCTAATATTATGAATAATTAAGAAATAATCTGATAAATGACACCCATGTGCTCTGCGCAGAAGGGTTTTGAATCACATAAATCGCAAAAAACAGCTTCAAGTTAATTTGTTTCATTTTTAGGTCTTATTGTTTTTACAAGCAACTAAAATTAACGCTTGATATAAAATTTGCGAGATATGTTTTGTGATGTGAAGACTATTTTTTTTTTTATCCGGAAATACTTTGTTAATTACATAAACTTGTAGTACATTTCATGGACTTTCAAAATGATGTCGAAGATTTTGGATATCTTCTCGAGATAATTTTTAATTTAAAATGTACAGCGCAATAACTATAACGGGGTAATAACGCCAGTCCTTGGCATTAAGGGTGTATTTGAAAAAACGCTCTTCCACCTTCAACAGCTCGGAATTTTCCGATACAATTTCAGACATATTTTTAAAAATAGAAACATGAAACTTGCTGAGGGGATTCTTGAAGGGACGTATGAGGTGCCGTGTGATGTCTTTTTACGCTCAATTCATTAGAATTTGAGTTATAAACAATTACCTTATCATTATACCCTTTTTTTCGTTCCCAGAACTCCCGCTTCGGAAAATTCGGTTCAAAATTCTGTTTTTGATTGCTTTTTTTGCAATATTTTCTGCATTTATCAGAGAATCGATGATTACGGCACCTTGTGCATTTTCTAAATAAGAGAATTTGAAAGTTTGATGCATTTGAGAGAAAAAGTGAACCTAAAAAATAAATCGGAAAATAAGCAGTTTGAATCGAAATACACCCTTAATACCCCGGTTGATTCCCTACAGTGGCCTAGCTACATCCTAAATACTGATTCAAATAAACACAGTTAAAACTGTGCACTGTTTCTAATAATTCTATTTAAGCGGTCCTTTTTAAGCAAAAAGAAGCTCACGGTCTGTTATTCTTTTGCCTCATTCTCTCCCCCACACCACACATTTATTTTTCTTACACTTTCACAAAAAATTGAACATTTTCAATAGCTTAGAATGCAATTTGTCAATTTCTAAGTTTGTAGACTTTGTATTTTTAGAATTGGGCAATCTACATGCAATTATCCCATCTTATTTCATAGTTTTGTTTGCATGGCGTTATTACCCATATAGGTGGGTAATAACGCCAAATAGCATTGGTCAAGAAATCACGCCATTGCATTTTATGAATACATATCTGTTAAATTATTTTTTTATATAGATAGTCAATGAGTTGCTGTATCAAATCATATATTTGTTTGAATAATACAATCTAAAACTGAGCCGTGAAAATTGGTAGAACCTTAACGTGGCGTTATTACCCCAGGGTACCTTATATAGTTCTATAGAAGGAAATTTTGATTTAATTTTTACAAAAAAGAATTTTTATTTAATTTATATGTGATATGGATAAATCAGTTTGTGTATTCTCGGAATTGTATTACGATTGTAATAAAATAATTAAATAGCTTCTAAAAAATACGGTTTCCAATGGTCTTTTTGTAATCAAAAGCGGTAGAATACAAAATTTAGGGAAAAACGTTGGAGCCATTTTTTAACACATAATTAACTTAAGCGAAACCCATAAAGACCCAAAATGATCCAGTGATAGAACTTTCTCGAACATATCATCAAGCTCAATGTTCTTCTCGTCCCCGAAAATGGTAGAATAAAAAATTTAGTCAAAATCTTTAGAGCCGCTTTTAAGTTAAAATTTACATACACAGACAGACACGTGATATTTGCTCATATTATAATATAAGACGGCTAACAACCAGATATTAAGGTTAGAATTAAAATAAACAATTTTTAATTTATCACATTCACTGTATTTCATAAATTTCTAAGAATTTAAAGTAACATTCAACAGTTCAATTTTATTTTATTTTTAATATCTGAATTCTAATTGTTTCTGTGCCTATAACTCTGACATGATTTTGTAACTAAACTTCTATGTTTTTAATTTTTTCCATTTAATTGATTTCAATTCACTAACAATACCCTGACACGTTTATTAATATCCTGATAAATCTCAATGAAGAAAAACTGTTTAATTAACTTTTGAAAAAGGAATATCGTAAAGGATTATTAATAACAAAATCCTCAAAGTTCTTCTGCCAACTAACAATAGAATACCAAATATCAAACTATACAAACTTATGAGAAACAAATAACTTTCAGACTTATTTTTTTTCTGAGCTCGTCGAGTACAATTTTGGTCCAAATTAAGACTCATAATTTTGAAAGAAAACTGAATAAAATCATATTATATGATTCTATGGAAGGAAATTTCGATTTAAATTTTATAAAAATAACTTTTTGTTTAATTTATGTGTGATACGGGTAAATCAGCTTGTGTGTACATAAAATTGTATTATGACTGAAAAAAAAAAAAAAAAAAAAAAAAAAAAAAAAAAAAAAAAAAGAATTGTGACTATAACTCTGCCACTCATTTTTTAACTCAACATTTATATTTCTAGTTTTTTCATTTAATTCAATTCAGTTCAATTCTTTGACAATTTCCTGACTTCTTTATTTTTAATCCATGCAAAATTCTATCCAAATGAATCCCGAGAAAGAAAACTCACTTAATTAGCTTTTGAAAGAGTAATATCATGATGGATTATTAATAATGGTATTACTTGGTTTTCCCGTCGACCAAAAATCTATCGCCAAACTATAAGATCAAATGCCAATAATGGATGATCGTGAATGTCACATCCAATAACATTAAATACGATAAACGTATTTAAAATGTAAATGATTTTTATTTCGACTTTTTATTTGTATTTTTATTAATATTCTACTAATTATTTGCTTATTCATTAGTTGAAATAAATATTACGTCGTTATGTGTAATTTAACAATTAATTTGGTGATTTGTACAATTTGAAGAAATTGGACGACGGAATAAGTAGGACCTTAATAACATAACCTTCTAAGTCCTTCTGCAAACAACAGTGGAACACAAACTACAATAGTGTGCAAATTACAATAAAGTTTTTGTGAATGTGACTCAAACAGTCATTTTTACTGATTTTCAACTCAGTTATTACATTACTAATTTTTTCATTTGATTAAATTCATTTCATTACTAATATCCTGACATGTTTATCCTCAAAGTCTTACTGCAAAAATAAAGTGCCAAATGAGAATCTTGACCTTCTAATAAGAAATAGTTAACTATCAGACTTATTATTATTATTTTTTTTTAATTTTCTGAACTCGTCGAGTGTAATCTTGGACTAAATTAAGACTTGTAATTTTGAAAGCGAATCGAATAAAATCATATTCTGCAATTCTATAAAAGGAAATTTTCATTTGGTTTTTACACAAAATTTTTTTATTTAATTTAAGGACAAATCAATTAAAATAATGGATAAATCAATTTGTGTATTCATGGAATTGTATTACGACTGTAATAAAATAATATATTCAACAAAATACGATGTTTTATAATTTATTCCTGACTTCAATTGAAAACTAGTAATATTTAACAGATACAGATAAAAAAGGCGGAATAGTTATAAGTCATCTATAGATATAATATTCATTTCTGCAGCTCAAATAAGGTATTATGGATGCCTTTTGTTGATTTTGTGTAATTTAGTCATTGTGAAAAATATTCACATATATTATAATTTAATTTAGAACTCTAAACAATATCTGAAAAGAATCTCATTGAAATACAAGCTCCATAACAATTCATTTAAAAATAATATATTTTACCGGCACAAAATTTTGCAAATTATATTTAAAATATAAAATTTTCATTTTTTATACTATATTTAACGAAATATAGAATAAGCAAGTGGGCAAGTGTGGATCGCAGATCACACAGAGTGTTTAGTTTAATATTTCTTGCAAAACAACTTTTCAAATAATTAATATGTTAATTTATAATTATTAAATTCTTACATAGATGGTAGTACCAATAAATTTAATTTTAAAATAATTAAAAAAGGAAGTTATTTATTTTAATCAAGTTAAAATGTTCTACCATAATTTAATTCTTAATTTTCAGCAAAAGTTTCTGTAACCATAGTAAAATATTTCAATTTAAGCATACACATCAATTAATTAGTATGTTAATTTATAATTATTAAATTCTTACATAAGTGGTAGCACCAATAAATTTAATTTTAAAATATTTATAAAAGGAAGTTATTTGTGTTAATCAAATTGAAAATGTTCTATCATAATTTAATTCTTAATTTTCATCAAAAATTTCTGTAGCCAAAGAAAAGTCTTTCAATTTAAGCATACACATGTCACATATCACGTACATACATACACATAAATCTCCTATCCGTACTAGAAGGTAAAAACTAATAATATCATATAATTCGTAATGCTGCTGCAATAACACGTCGGCGTTTTTATTTTGATGACATATATATTTCACAGTCATAACATTTATCTGCTAGAAATACGGAAGCGATTGAAATATTCACAGAAGACATAGCATTACACATCGAAGGCATACAAATATGTTTAGTACATGCATAAATAAGTAATGGAGTCTTACAAGACATGGCATAAATGAGAAATCAATGCCAGAAGTTTATTCATCTCTATTTATATTCAGAGAATCCTTTATAGTATATGAAAATTTAAATATGTACCGACATAAGAGAAGCTAAATTTCCATCACAGCTGTAAAAAAGGATGGTGTATTATTCATATTAATATCAGTAAATGCGATTTATTTGTTTTTAAAACACATTAAAATGTCGGAGAAAAGTCAGAAGTAAAATATAACGTCTTTAAAAGGCATTGAAATGAGCGGCATGATTAGTTTTATAGCTTTTGAACAGTCCGTGGATTTAGCTTTATTTTTGTAGTATTTTATTCAGCGTAATTTTTTTGCATTTTAAGACAATGTTATCGGTGCAGTTTTTGCCAAGATTCGAATAAGTAATTAATATTCTCATTATAAATTTTATTTAGAAAATTAGTCTAGAATTAATTAGCTATTAAATTAATTTAGTTTCATAATACTCAATCGCTTTAACAATTCGTGTTTCACATTTTAATTCTTAATTTTCAGCCAAAATTCCTGTAACCAAAGTAAAGTCTTTTAACTTAAGCATACACATATCACATATCATGCACATACATACACATACCATATACCATGCATATACATAGACATAAATATATTATCTGTACTAGAAGGACAAAAACTAATAGTAACAGATATTTCGTGATGCTGTAGCGATAGCTTGTCGGCATTTTTATTTTGATGACATATACATTTCAAGTCATAGCATTTATTTGCTAAGAAATACGGAAGCGATTGAAATATTCATAGAAGACATAGCATTACACACCGAAGGCATACAAATATGCAGAGAACATGCATAAATAAGTAATGAAGTCTTACAAGACATGGCATAAATGAGAAACCAATGTCAGAAGTTTGTTCATTTCTATATTTATATTCAGACAATCTTTTATAGGATATAAAAATTTAAATATGTACCGACTTAAGAGAAGCTAAATTTCCATCAGAACTATAAAAAAGAATGGAATATTATTCATATTAATACCAGTAATTACTATTTATTTGCTATTAAAGCACATTAAAATGTCAGAGAAAAATCAGAAGTGAAATATAACGTCTTTAAAAGACATTGAAATGTGTGGTATGGTTAGTTTTATAGCTTTTGAACATTTCCGCGGAATTAGCTTTATTTTTGTAGTATTTTATTCAGATTCATTTTAACTGCATTTTTAGACATTGCTATCGGTAAAATTTTTGCCAAGATTCCAATAAATATTTGATACATGTATCGTATATCTCTAATTCAAGCTCTCATTAAAAATTTTATTTAGAAAATTAGTCTAGAATTAATTAGTTATTAAATTAATTTAGTTTTAGAATACTCAATCGCTTTAACCCTTTCCGGCACGGGCAAAATCTGTAATAAAATCAAAAATAATTGACTGACACCAGAATTAACAAACGAATATTTTAGATATTTTGAAATCCTTAATTTTAGCTTTTATTGTAAAAGCAAAATTTCTGTAAAATATTACTGGTGCCGTTTGCAAGTTTAGAATTAAAATTAGGTAACCCAGACCGGGCACAGTGTGCCGGAAAGGGTTAAAAAGTCGTGTTTCATAATTTAATTCTCAATTTTCAACCGAAATTTCTGTAACCAAAGTAAAATCTTTCAACTTAAGCATACACATATGACATATCATGCACATACATACGCATACCACATATCATGCACATACATGTACATAAATTTCTCATCCGTACTAGAAGGACAAAAACTCATAGTAATAGATATTTCGTGATGCTGCAGCAATAACGTGTCGGCATTTTTATTTTGATGACATATATATTTCACAGTCATAACATTTATTTGCTAGAAATACGGAAGCGATTGAAATATTCATAGAAGACATAGCATTACACATCGAAGGCATACAAATATGCATAGAACATGCATAAATAAGTAATGGAGTCTTACAAGACATGGCATAAATGAGAAATCAATGTCAGAAGTTTGTTCTTTTCTACATTTACATTCAGAGAATCTTATATAGTATATGAAAATTTAACTATGTACCGACGCGACGTAAGAGAAGCTAAATTTTCATCACAACTGTCAAAATTTTTCGTATTAATACCTGTAAATGCGGTTTATTTGTTATTAAAGCACGTTAAAATGTCGGAGAAAAGTCGGAAGTGAAATATAACGTCTTTAAAAGACATTGAAATGCGCGGTATGATTTATAGATTTTGAACATTTCCCCGGAATTAGCTTTATTTTAGTAATATATTTTATTCAGAGTCATTTTTACTGCATTTTTAGACAATGCGATCAGTACAATTTTTGCAAAGATTCGAATAAGTAATTGATATAAGTATTGTATATGTCGAATTTAAGCTCTCATCAAAAATTTTATTTAAAAAATTAATTTAGAATTAATTAGCAGTTAAATTAATTTGGTTTTCAGAACACTCAATCGCTTTAACAATTCGTGTTTCTTAATTTAATTTAATTTAGTTTTAAGCAAAAATTTCTGTAACCAAAGTAAAGTCTTTGAACTTAAGCATACATACACACAAATCTCTTATCTATACTAGAAAGATAATAAACTAATAATAATAGATATTTCATGATGTTGTAGCAGTAACTTGTCGGCATTTTTATTTTGGTGATATATATTTCACAATAATAGCATTTATTTGCTAGAAATACGGAAGAGATTGAAATATTCATAGAAGACGTAGCATTACACTTCGAAGGCATACAAATAAGCATAGGACGTGCATAAATAAGCAATGGAGTCTTAGAAGACAAGGCATAAATTAGAAATCAATATCAGAAGTTAGTTCATCTCTATTTATATTCAGAGAATCTTTTATAGGATATGAAAATTTAAATATGTACCGACGTAAGAGAAGCTAAATTTCCATCACAACTGTCAAAAAGAATGGAATATTATTCATATTAATACCAGTAATTGCGATTTATTTGTTATTAAAGCACATTAAAATGTCATAGAAAAGTCAGAAGTGAATTATAACGTCTTTAAAAGACATTGAAATGCACGGTATGATTAGTTTTATAACCCATTTAACATTTCCGTGGAATTAGCTTTATTTTTGTAGTATTTTATTCAGCGTCATTTTTACAGCCTTTTTAGACATTGTTAGTTACAATTTTTATCAAGTTTCTAATTTATATTTAACACGATCCAAATAATTCGAATAATTCATTATTTTTAATGTGGTTAATCAAATATGTAATTTTTGTAGAACAAGTTTCTGATATAACTGTACATTACACATTATAATTAGAACTTATTCGTGTTCAATCACAAATTTTCAAGATATATTTAAAGTCATGATAAATATGAAAGTAAACAATTAACAACAATACTTTATATAGTTTAATATTACATTTTTATCAAAAGTTTGTTCGTACAAATAAGCAAAAATCTCGCGTGAAGCCGATTCTGATAAAATATTTGAACGGGATCAAGATCAGACAGCGGCAGGTTACGGTTTCACTAGCATTTTCCTGGGGCCGTTGTAAACTTTATAATCTTTCAATATTAATATACCATTAAAGGATCAGCAAGAAATAAGTTTCCCATTGCAGAGGGCATTCTATTGCTCCTAATGTGATAAAATTTGAACTACAGGTAGTTCAAATTATGAGAAAGACATTTATTTAATAAGAAAATAGTACATAAATACGCCTATAGGCTGCAATACACATTAAAATATTTAATATCCTTTATAAATGTTAAATAACATATAAAAAAAATTGCATTAAAATTGCTCAATATGCAACTCCCCCCCCCCCCTTCATTTTCAACAAGTTGCTCCAATCCCAAGAACCATATTAATCCTGAATATCACATTATTATTATTATTATTATTATTATTATTATTATTATTATTATTATTATTATTATTATTATTATTATTATTATTATTATTATTATTATTATTATTATTATTATTATTAATTTGTTAAACATTTTATAACCATAAAAGACTTGCATGCTACTTATGTCTCAATTTACATATCATGTAGACTTGCAATTGCATAGAAAGTAGATATAAATGTGCGGATAAAGAAATTCGTGTCAAAATTTACACTCTTTTAATTATCATGTCACGAATTCATAATTATTGGTTTTAATATATTTATCTAACTAATTAATTAATATGAGAAAAAAGTACCATCAGTTAATTATTGATTGCAAAATACAAATAATTTATACTGTAACAAATATTAGAAAGATAAAAAAGGTAACAAAAATTGCATCTTTATGTTATTTAGAACAACATATACTGAATGAAAATCAAAATACTTGCAAACAAAACTTTTTTCTTTGTATTTTCCCCAAACAATAGCTTGTTAGTAATTCGCAAAACAAGCATCTGTAAAGTGTACTTATAACGCCAAAACTTATTAAACCTAATGTAACTAGTTAAAGAGAATAAATAGCCCATAATCCGGCGTGGTTCTAACTCGATTACAAATTGAAGCGCAAACATCATAATCAGAGTGGAAAATCCATTTCTCTAATTAGCCGATCTCAAACTTATTAGTGCCGTAAATTACAGACAAGCCCTGTGTAATGAGATATTAGTCGCTTTGATTCTCCGGCTGACCACTCATTATTTAATGGGGTGATGGGGTTGCTATATTTGGCGATGCAGCATTTCATTATTAAAAAATTGTAACTAATTACACATGAATAGGAAAGTTGGAGGGTGGGAGATTGCAATTTTTAGAAAAAATTGCAAAGACCAAAAGTAATAAATTAATGAATCTGCATTAGATAAATTATTTAGTATATTTACAGTAATTTGTAATAAATAATGAATCCATTTTTTTCTTTTAAAAATTTGTTGAAAAAATGCAATGTTAAAGTGTTGCAATTTAGCTACAGATTGAACTACAGATTTGAAAACTATAATTAGATAAATTTTTCATTTTTTTGGGGGGGGGGTGGGGGGTGGGGGGGGGGTAAAGGCATTGTACACATATGCTTAGTTATAACAAATAATTAAAATATTATTTAATTTCCACATGCTAGAAGTTGAGGATAAGGTAATTCTAATTCTTGGTATTAAAAGTATTAAATTTATCGCTTTTAACCAATTAATTTAAAGACGATTTTTCAAGAACCTGTTTTATGTTTTCTACATAACTTAAAGTGGAGATTAGTTGCAAAAAAATTAGACTTCTAGAAACTTCTATTCTTACATGTTTTCCTAATTTTAATCCTGATTCGACTCTAGCTTTTTATGTTTAATTCTATTCTTATATTTTATTCGCACCACTATATTTTAAATATAAATTTTGTAGCATATTTCTCTTGTATATGTTGCCAAAATGAATTAAAAACGTTTTATAAAAAAAGTATTGCCAATCGAATAAAATTTGTGTAAGAGAAATGAAAATAACAGTTCCAAAATATAGCGTTTCAGCTATGTTTAGTAGCTCGAGGCTGAAAGATTTCTGCAAGGTGCTGGTATGTCGCCGTGTTTCTGCTACGGAGGTTTGACTAAAATATATATTTTTTTAAAGTAGCCTTAACTCTTTTATTTCACATCTTCTGGCTTTTTTTTATAATCATTTGAACAAGCTATTTATAAAAGATCATTTTTTTTTTTGCATTTTTGGCAGTGTTGAATTCAGACAATTTTCCCCGGAAAGGATTTCTCTGGTTTCGGGGGAGAAATTGCATTTTTCTACGCATGAAAACACAAAATCTCGAATCTTCCGGGGGGGGCATCTCATTGCTCCGCGGGGGGAAATGTCCCTCCTCCGAGTCACTCTGTAAAATAAACATTGATTTTGGACTATTAAATAGTTACATCTATTTCAAATATATAAATACTATCTTATTTTTTCACATCTAATTGTGGTTATTAACATTTAAAAGTGACTAGAACAAACTATTTAAAATTAAAACCTCTCAATTATTTTATTTCAAATCAATTTGAATTTATCGCCAACTAAATAGTTATAATGTAACTATCTTAAATCAATAAATGTCACTTTAATTCTTTTGTTTCACATGTGCTTATACTTATTAACAATTAAATAACTAGAACAAGCTAAATTGCAACACAATTTCTTAAATTTCGAGGCGAAATGCCAGAATCCGTCTTACTGCATTTAATAAAGACGGATGCCATCTTTAAGTAGAATTTACGAAACTGTGACATAATAAGATGATAAAAGCTGCATCCGTGGCTTGCATTATAACTCACGGAGCTTAACTGGAACCAAACAGATGGAGCTTCCAATTTACTGTGCAAGTAACCGTAACTGTTTACGAGAAAATGCTTTATAATAAATTAATATGTAGTAAAGCTTAGATAATTGGAAGATACTTGTTTTACATTCATGCGGACTTTAAATTAAGGAATTATTTGTTTACAAATAATAACAGCTTGTCTTTTAGAACGATTTATTGTTGATATGTTTGAAAATTATATTAAGATTCTTAAATGATTTAGTTTATAGTGTGAGTAGTTTAAATCCATACTTAAAAGAGGATTTGCTTTTTCTAAGCAATTTCGTACCTATTTGGTGGATTTCTGTGGCTTCGTAGGGGAGGGGAATATTACAGAGTTTCGGGTGAGAAATTGCACTATTTTACCGAGGAAAACACGAAATCTCAAATCTTCCGGGGGATATCTCATTGCTTTAGTGAGGGATGTCCTCCCGGATCACCTTCTGATTAAACAAATGATTTAAAAAAAATTAATAGCCACATCTATCTTAAATAAATATATATTTTCTTATTTTTTCACATCTAATTGCGTTTATTGACAATTAAAAATGACTAGAGGAAACTATTTAAGATTAATATTTTTTAATTATTTTGTTTCAAACCTACTTGAATTTATCGCCAATTAAATATAATTATCTCAAATTAATATATGCTTCTTTAATATTTTTGCTTCACACGTGATTATGCTTATTAACAATTAAATAACTAGAACAGGCTAAATTGCAACACAATTTTTTTAAATTCGAGGCGAAATGTTGGAATCTGTCTTACTGCATTTAATAAAGACGGATGCCATCTTTAAGTAGAATTTACGAAACTGTGACATAACAAGTTTGAAATTGCACGTAAAGCGTAGCAAATGAGGTGCGTTCGTTGATAACGAAGTTTTAAAACATTCAGATCTTGCTGATATAGTAGAGCGTACTTTGGATACAGTATAGTGGTCGAAATCTTTGTGTTCCTGTAAATATGCAGGGAGTAATTTTTATTATACTTCATTAACGTACATCTTATTCATAAAATGTGAAGTAGTTTAATATAATTAAAACAACCCCCAAACAATGTTTCCCCGTAAAACATTATTTAGTGGAATACATTTGTGTGGCCCTGTAATTTAATAATAAATATTCTTTGCATCACAGATTGTACAAAATGTATTTTTTAGTACATATTTCATAGATTCATGTCAATTCTGTTATATTCAAATGAGTGTAACACCATCAAAATGCATTTAAAACTTTTTTCCCTATTGACCGTAATGTAACGGAATCCTTTTGATTGTCCCTGTAATTGATCTATCCATACAATTTTCATAAAATTTGAAATGACTCGACAAAATTATGTAATAAATATACGTTTTAAATTTCAAACGATTAAAATGCATTTAAAACTTTTTTCCCCATTGACCGTAATGTAACGGAATCCTTTTGATTGTCCCTGTAATTGATCTATCCATCCGATTTTCATAAAATTTGAAATGACTCGACAAAATTGTGTAATAATTATGTATTTTAAATTTCAAACGATTCGGTTGGGTAGTTTTTGCGTTGTTATATGCGGACGGACAGACAGACAGACAGACGGACAGACAGACAGACAGACAGACAGACGGACAGACAGACAGACAAACAGACAGACGGACAGACAGACGGACGGACTGAGCGATAACAATAGGTGCTACGTACTTACATAATTACGAACGCACCTAATAAGATGATAAAAGCTGCATCCGTGGCTTGCATTATAACTCACGGAGCTTAACTGGAACCGAACAGATGGAGCCTCCAAATTACTGTGCAAGTAACCATAACTGTTTACGAGAAAATGCTTTATAATAAATTAATATGTAGTTGTAAAGCTTAGATAATTGGAAGCTATTTGCTCTTCTTGTTAAAGCTTGTTTTATATTCATGTGGAGTTTAAGTTGAGGAAATCATTTGTTTACAAATAGTAATAGCTTAGCTTTTACAACGTTTTATTATTAAATATATTTAACAATTGCACTATCATTCTTAAATCATTTATTTTATAGTGTGAGTAGATTATACCCATACTTAAAAGGTTTTTTTTTTTTTTTTTTTTTTTTTTTTTTTTTTTTACCGTTGAAAAAAATCGATTTTTCAGTTTTTTTTCTTCTATTTTTAGGTGTATTTGTAATTATGTAAATACGTAGCACCTATAGTCGTCATTCAGTTCGTCCGTCCGTCCGTTCGTCTGTCTGTCCGCATATAACACCGCAAAAACCACCCAACTGAAACGTTTGAAGTTTGAAATGCATAATTTTCGCATAATTTTGTCGAGCCATTTAAAATTTTATGAAAATCGGATGTATAGTTCAATTACAGCGACAATCAAAAGTATTTCGTTAGTTACGGTCAATGGGAAAGAATAGTTTCAAGCACATTTTAATGATGTTATTCTTTAAGACATAATAAAATTGGTAAGCATCTATGAAATATATGCTAAAATGTACATTCTGTACAATCTGTTGAGTAAAGAATATTTGTTATGATTTTACAGAGCCACACAAAAGTATTCCATTACATAATGATATGTATAAAATGTATGTTTATACATAATGATATGTATGTTTTAGGCGAGTTTTAATGATATGTATAAAATGGGTTCCAGTTACAGGCCATCACCGTAGTATGTCGCGTTTTGCTGAGCTCATCATGGAGGGCTAAAGGCTTAGGAACCAGGTAAGTCAGGGCCTTAAATCATGTCTCATTCTTTTCCTAAAGTGCCGCTGATCATTTTGGCACTTGTTCGTTCAAAATCGGTGCAGTGGTTGCCGAGATATAGTTATTTAAACTTTTAAGCTTTTTACTTAATCTCGTCCCCAGGCAACCAGCCATTGCAACTACACTGATAACTTTCTGTGCTTATACTCTAATAATGCTTAATTATTTTGCTATCTTGTCATTTATTATTGATACTCAAATCTATTCTGAACATTTTGAGGTATAATTTGTTTTTCTACGTAACATATTAACGATGTTATGGGTACTTTAATAAACCGTTGTCAATCCCTTCCGTTGCTATCGCTACGATAGATGTCATTTTTAAAGTGTTTATATATATATTATATTAATTTAAAATCTCATATTAGGTATTATTCTTCGTTTATTATAGTTTCTTCAATGTTTTAGATAGAGTTCTTTTAAGTTTTCTATTTATTTACTATGCTTAAATTATCTTTCAAAATAGTTTGTTAACGCAATGACGAGTGCTTTTAATACCCCCCATTGAAAATTGCATTGTTTACATTTTTACTTACCTTGTAACATACTAAATTATAATAGTATCTTAACAAAAGTGATCATTATATATAATTTAATGATTTATCTTTGCTCCGCCGCTATTCCGATAGCATTTTGACTATTTTAAGTTATTCAAATAAATTTTTGAAAAATGTTTTGAGTTCGTTTTTATAATATGCTTATGTGGTCCCAATAGGGAGTAATTATTTTTAAAAATCAATTAAAAATATTAATTCTTCTCTTAACTTAAAATAATGCATTTGTATGTCTACAGTAATGTTTGAACTTTTCTCCGCCATGCTTTTTATTGTTTTTTTTTTAATATTTTAAGTGTCTCTAATAGTGTTTTTATAAAGTGTTTATCATTGTTTTTAAATGTCTCCCATTACGACGCTTGGGTATAGCACTTCCCGCCCAAGTTCAGAACAAGTTGAGAAGTTTATAGCTGGTCCCCCAGCTCGTAAACTGTGGTCCATTGCTGATCTAAGGGATCAACTCAATTATAACTTAGAGAGCTTAAAGATCTAAAGTGTAGAGAGGCAATGTCCAGTTGCCATCTCTTGTTGTTCCTTTTTAATAGCTAGTTTATTTATTTAAAATATTTTCAATGGTATTAATTGCTCTAGAGGCTTGAGGTATGGTGTTGCCACACAGTTATTCTCCGGATTTAATGATTTTTGTAATATCATGGGCATTTAGTAGTCTAGCTGCAGGTAT